>JASDQU010949195.1:32246-43748 GCA_032191745.1 Picea mariana | reverse complement strand
GGGTTATTGGAGTAAAAAACAATCTTAGAGAAGCTACCTCCTTGGGGGTGTAAGCCCTTTTGCTTCCTAAGGTAAGTTTCTCTATGATAGGGTTTAAGCTAAGAGGGTATATGCCCTTATACTTCTCTTAGCAAACCCTTGTTGAAGAAATAAGAATTAGCATAAAGTCATGAAGCCGAAGGTGGGGGTGTATGCCCTTATACTTCCCACCTAGTTTCTAGCACAATAACCTTGACTTGAAAAAAATGATAGAAATAAAGTAAAAAACATACCAATTCAAGGAAAAATGCCAAGATAATCCACCACAATAGCAATAGAAAAGCCTTCCAAGGCTAGCGCATCACTTCTTCCATCAACCATTCATAAGTATAGCCATAAACAAGTGCACAAGAGATAGAAATAGCCAAGAAGGCCGAAAATTTCAGACCAAGTATCTCACAAGAGGGAGAGTTATGTTTAAAATGAGATCTTATGATCTTATTTATACTAAATGTATCTAACATAGTTTGTCCTCAAATTAAGGAGTAAAACACAAGTCAGGGGTCAACAAACCCAATCTTTCCCCCTTAACAGAGTAATATTAAAAAATTTACTTAAAATTTCACTTTTTGCACAAATTAAACCCTAATTAGGAGTTTGTCACCCCTTTAGGGGGCATTTTTCCACTTTGAGGAAATCATTAGTGTTGTAGAAGCATGGATAGGCCTCCAACGACCACATGTCAAGCATATAAGAACTCTCATCATGGTGAATACCCTTTTCCTCCTCAAACGTCCATGTTTCAAAAGAGTGGCACCTCATCACCATGCCCTAGCCCCCAAGATCAAGATGACGAGCTCAAAAGTGGAACGTTTTTCCCCTCCTCGGAAAATCGTTTAGCAAGAAAGGGGTGGGCTAGGTTTTCCAAGTCATCATCAAGGCCATCCAAGTATGATCTCTCTCGTCTGGAATGCGGGCCCTGACATCCAACCTATGGGATTGTATCCCCATGGAAGCTCAAGCTAGGCTTGTTCTCCCAAACTTTCCACCAAGTAGGTCCTGCAAAGATAAATGAGCACACCCTCCAAAGATATCTTGGCATAACATCATGATATGTGAATCCAATCAATAAATAAGCCATCTAAGCATGTGCATCAAAGATCATTATATAAAACAATTAACAGCTCAAAGACACTATGTGACTTGCCAATAATGAATATGGGAGGGTTGACGAGGTATCCTATTGGGTAGATCTTTCCCTAGGTCAAGGAGAGCTTCCGAGAAGTCCCTCTCTAAACCATGTAAAGTGTATGGGGTGGATGGGGTCAAGACTCAATGGGCATAGGGCTCATGACATACAAGGGGCCGTAGTGTCTCATTCATGGGTGCCTTTGTAGAGTGTGTGTGGTACCTTTGTCCACAATGCACTTTTTCCAAGCCCAATAATTTCATTTTATCTTACTTTCTTTATTTTCTTTCAATATAGCATAAGGGGAGGTTGAAGGTCATTTTCCTGGCGTGGTGACCAGGTGTTGGCAATGTCACCCACAAACACCTAATCGAAATGAGAAGTTTGGCTCGTGATGAGACCCCCTTTCTCTCAACCATGCAATTGAGAGCCAATTCCTTGTTTTGGTGACCAGATGACGACAATGTCATACCACTAGATATCCATGGACGTTATAGGTCGGCTTGTGATGAGACCTCCTATCCGTCAACTAACCTTTTAATCATTCTTTATTATATTGTGAGTCCCCTTTATTCAAAGTTAAGCGTTTCATTGTTTTCTTGGGTGATCCCTAGGCGATGCATCTTGAAGGTTTATATAAGGATTTATCTTTTACCCAACACCAACCCCTTTGGGCCTTTAGCCCCTTCTTCCCATAGAATGAGGGACAATCCCTTCTTGGGTCAATATACCCTAAAATCAAAAGAGATAAGGAAATGAAGGGGAATAATGATGGAATGTGTTAAATATGGTTGGGAATGGTACGATGGATCATAAAGGGAGTTCCCTACAGTAAACCCATCCCAAAGGAAAACCACTTACTAGGGAACAATGTCAACCACCTGTTGAGGGGTCCTAAATCCATTTAACTCAACAGTAGGTAGAAAACCCGCCACGGAGGCCCAATTATACTCTGCAACGTTTGATGGTGGAATGGTTCTCCAGATCTTTCGATCCGACCAATTTATCGATGGGATTTATGTAGTGATTCACAAGAGATCTTCTTATGAAAGTTCCTCCTTCAGTTTAAACATTCTCTTTTTTGTATTTTCTTTATTAGATGGATCTGATAAAATATGTGTTCTAGTATAGACTGGCTGGTAAAAGGGGGATCTTAACTACTGAAGAAGGCTGAGCTTGGGATAATTGTTGTGCTAAAAAATTTAGACAATGATATTTACACCTGTGACAAGCCTAGTACTAATACATTAACTTGCTAGTATTTCGATTATTGACTGAGATATAATTATCGAGAGAAAACATACATGCAATAAAATGATGGAAAGAAAAATAGTTGCCTTAGCTCTAGCATTAATCACACATTAAACAACTAACTTATCAACAGATTCAGAAACTCTTACTCATTACAACATCCATTCATGAAATAAAGTAGGAAGTAATTCCTCCTCATATCCAATCACAGAACGCCTTTGATGAAAACAAAAGTTTGTCTCTGGTCCTAAACAAGACTTCTCAATTAAGGTAGTTCAAAAATAGTTCTTTACAATTCCAAAAATGAGGGTCTTTTCCAAAACCATCAACCTTTACTAAAAGGTCAATCCTGTTATTTATAATGAATCATTAACTAAAAATATATATTAAAAGTGCAAGATAAGTAAAACAAAATATCGCCACATGGCGCTTTCATCTCTCTATCTTCTAAGAATCATCAAATAGTTTCACTGAAGTGGATGACTCTTCTTATACTCTGATCATTTGATGAATATTTCCTCACATGTGTTGGCATACGGGAACCTATGTTGGTCCATCGGGGCTGGAAGGATTTATTTTACTTCTACAGCCCGTGCACGATACTTGACTATTTTGACACTTAACCACTGCAAAAATACTCGAGCTTTGATCGGATGCTCCATGAACTGTTGTACCTGACCTGGCACCATGCTCACCACTTTTTCTATCTCTGTTGTCCATCCTGAGTCTTGTTCCACATTTTTCTTGACTATGTCATGTAGGTCGACAAAGTCCTTGGGTGAGTCGAATTCAGGGAGGTTGATGTCCTTCATCTCCCGATTAATTTTTTCCCATCTTCTTTCGCAATTAGACCATTTCTCTTGAATCTCCTGTCGAGGTTCCTAGGCCATTTTCACCCAATATTAGACCACTTTCCTGATCTGATCTATGCTATTGTCCCTCAGCACCTGAATTCCATGCTCTTCGGTGTCTCGGTCCCTTTGAATCGCGCTGATGTAATCAATCCTTTCCACTACTTGGTGAGCCTTCTCATACCACATTTCCATGTCCTTGTAGGTTGCTAGCGCCATATGGGTGTCTTATTGGAAGTAGGTTATTCCTGTAGTGAAAAGGTGTCGTTCATTCATGAATTTTTCATAAACATATTGGAACTCACTCCTCAAAAACACTGTGGCTTGTGCGCAGTCCTGATAGTATTTTTCCAAATGGAACAAATGTTCCAAATCCTTAAGTGCAACGACCAACTCCTTTTCATCCCTTTTTTCTCTATCCAATGTGGCATCTGTGATAGTCATCCCTGCGCCGATAAGCTCAGACTTATTGGTGTGTTCTGTGCTGAGAAGCTTCTCCTCTGTGGTGATGAGAATCGAACTGTCCAACATAAGCCTCCTCTTCTTAGTGGTTCTCTTCATGATGGATTTTCTCTTTCGGTCATAGGCGATCAATTGTATATCGACGACTTCATCAACAGGGTTGGGGATTTGTTGTTCTCCCCAGGTTAGAGTATTTCCTAGGCTCATGACTGTGTGTACCTGTTCTAGGATGGGTTCTTGAACTTCTTCCATATGTCTTGATGGCTCGATCTCCATTTGTTGCTTATCGGTTGGTAAGGTATTGACCAAAACTGAAGAACCAGGGGTAGGTTCGGTACTTACTTGGTAATCGACTGTCGAAATGCCTAGTTCTCGCTATGGAATTTCCTCTTTATGGCTGCCTGATCCTAGCTCATCCCTCGATATGTCCATTGGAGTTCCTGACACATTGAGAAACTCAGTTTCTAAGGCACTTTCAACCTCATGCTCGCTCTGCGGAAGGTTCTAAATTGGAGCATCGAGACCTGGAGTAGATTCTCTCTTGGGTTCCCTTTCCTTTGTAATCTGCACTAGAGTCACCAAGGATACCTCCGAACTCTCCTCATCATCATAGATGGTTATTAAGTTGAACAAGGGATTTGGTACCCTTGTCATTCCAAGTGTCCTCGCTATCTCAGGTTGGGTCGAAATTCCCCCTGGTGATCTGATCTGTGGTGGTGGAACTTCAGGGTTTTCTGGCTCAGTGATTTATTCAAGTTGTATTGGCTCCAGGCCACTTGCATCTCCTCTTCTCTCAATTGGTTCAAAGGGAATCCTCAACATCTCTATTAGATCAGGGTCATTTTGCAACTAATCAATGATTTTTTGTGCCCCTTCTAGCAAGAGCAATCTCCTTCTTTGTGCCTCTGTAGTCTCAGTCGCTCTGATTTCTTCCCTGGCTCTGAGGGCCTCTTGAGATGACTGCTCTATTGTCTCCACTTGTTCTTCCATGCTCATGGAATTGAACCTGGTCATATTTGGGTTGGCCATCCTCTGTACTACCTCCTCCCAGTCCAGTCCTAAGCGCATTTTGTGAAAATTTCATCCTCAAATTTATCATGCGTGTATGGCCAATAGGATGATACTTGTGAAGCATGATGGAGGACCAGGCCTTTAGGGTCATGATTGCGGAATCGACCTGTCGGGAACCTAAATTCAAGTTGGCTCATCCCTTCTTGTTTGTCTTGAGCAATTTCCTTTAACAAATAAAACCCCACATGGAAACCGTAGGGCATGAAAGCCTATTTTTTGTCCTTGACTAGTGCGACATTATAGCCCTAGAGGATGGTCTGATAACAATTTTTTCCTACAATGAGTCAGTCTGGGACGTGAGAGGGGAGTAGATGCGGTGCTCCGGTGGCCCCGAACACCATGATATAGGTTGAGCGTTCATCCAAATATCATTGGCATACCTTCGCTACCATTTTCTTGGCTGTGGCGGATAACCTTGGGCATTCCTTCTTAAATATAATAAAATGAATACGAGCGATGAATTCATCACAGATGAGTGCGTGGTATTTTTTATAACTGTTCTCCCATAGTATGTTGAAATAAATGTGGACCGGGAGCTTCGCAAAATCGAGTAGGTATGAGGCCATGTGGAAAGTGGGTGTTTCCCCTTCTTTCGGCATCTGAGCCTGCTGTACACAGATGCTCAATTGTTTGGAAATTATCACTCCCCAGTTGAAGCTTCTCTCAGAGATCACCACTATGTATGCCAAGGGCATCCATGCTTCTGAAAACTTGGAGCAATACTTCTCTCCATATAGTCAGCAGATGAGATCCATCAAATATATGTATGGCTCCCTCAAGTTAATCATCCCATACCAACCCTTGTTCTGGATGGTAAACTTCTTGTCGTCCTTCCACCATGAGGCCATCAGCCAGCTGGTGTCATGGAATTCGTATAACTTCACCACAAAGTCTGTGTTTAGTCGGTCCTCTAGGTCTCTGAGCTTATAGTATTTCTGGACTTCTATCGGGAGGAAAAATCTAACACACTCGCCATTCTCATCATTGATTAAACATTTATGTGCGTCTGTATGGTCAATTAGCCACTTCAAAACCTCAATGAAAGGGAAAACCGAGGTTCTGTTGGCTACCATGTGAAAATATGATTGCCAAATGTTTGGGAACACCTGGTCATCGAGCGCCCTTAAATCCGGGGCGCTGTGTGGGATATACTCCAGGTACTCCTCTCGACTGATTCTGTTGAAAATATCCCCCCATTGTGGGAGCATTACTTTGGATCTGGTGCTTGCCTCTGTATCATCGAAGATATAAGGTTGGACAAAGGATTTCTTTGTTGAGGTTTTTATGACTGACTCTACCCTGGGAGTGTATTCCAATTGCCTCGCTGCAACAGGAGAAGAACCTTCACCTGTCTCAGCTTTCGTTAGCTTGGGTGCTTTAGGTGAACTTCCAGTGGTTGGATTTCTCGATGTAATTTTACCTGCAGTTAGAACATAGTTTAGAGACCATGTAAGAAATCAAATGCATACATATATCATGACCGCCTAATTGAAAAACTTGAACACATACCTCTACAACTTGTTTAACCTAGTTTTGATAGTCTGGGGATCAACACAGTCTCGAGGCACTTTCCTTTCTTCTTTGGATGCTCTAGAATTCAAACTTGTGCGCATAATGAAATTGTTCAAAACCATTCTAGAGATTTAAACATGGATGAACTTACCTTGTCGCATCAACCATTCAATTCAGCTTATGAGTTTAGTTTCATTAAATCTTCTGCTAGATCTTCAAAGACATTTATAATTAAATTTGATCTCGGGTTGACGGTGCGGGCGCGGGTTTTAACGTGGCCTATCGACGGTTTGAAATTGTTTTTGTTCAATCGGTGCATGATGTAGCAACAAATGCAGGGTGAAGCATTAACTAGTTTATTAAATTTCAGAATCCGATCATATCTTATGCTGAAAACATCCCATCGTCTCACTAGTCCAGTTGGTGAATCGGGGTCAGGATTCTGCTTCGAACACTTTTCGTTGATATCTTCTTGCAAAATCTCTGACACCGATCAATCATGTCGTATAGAGATGACATGGAAAATCTTACTACGAGGTGACTAGGACCGAGGGAACCTTAATATGACTCGGGACGATACTAGGCCGTATGACACCCTTACGTGATAAATACACATTGCACTCGAGACCGACGTCTTCATTTACTCATGTTAATCAGAATCGGGACTTTCTTTAAGATATACATTCTAAAACTTGATCATATCTTGCCAATGCCAAAAGGTATCAAGGATCGATGATCAACGATAAACCTAGCCAAGTGGTCTCGGATCGACTCTCTTGAAAGAGTCTCGATGCCGATAATGTATCGGGGATCGACGATCGACGACATGTTTTTCGCAGAAAAAAATGATTGTTTCAACCTTTTTGGATTTCCATGACCCCGATAAAGTGCATCCATCGTCGGCTATTGATAATTTATTTACGGACTTTGTCAATGTCTATCCTTCCCGTATTGTGCCGATGGCAATGGGGATTGACTATCTCTTGAAACTTTGTGGCGAATAACTTACGCAAACCAAATCCACCTTTTGTCGATGCTGATGGTGCATCGACACTCGATGACTATTGTGTTGGAAATATTTTCATTGATATGTTGTCATTGATGTCAACAGTATATCAGTTAGCAGAGAATATCAAACAGTATATCAGTTAGCAGAGAATGTCAAACAGTATATCAGTTAGCAGAGAATGTCAAACAATATGTAGAGATCAAATCTCAGAAGGAAAAGTGCTTTGAAAGTATGCAAAGTATGATAATATCAAACAGTATGAAAGTATTCCAAATATCAAATCTCAGAAGGAAGAGCGCATTGTAGAAATGTCGTCAGGATCGATGGAAAGACTAAGAAGTCAATCAATGCACAAGAAAGGGTGAGAAGCCTAAAAAACTGTCCGATCAAGAAATTGATGGTGTTGATCATCTCATGTAACGGACGTCGGTCATATGAGTGACCGTAGGCTTAAGAAATGTTGGAGGATGGGTCAATGATCAGATCAAGTTGAACTGTTGGATATGCACGCCAGATCAACGATAGGGATAGATTACGGAGAGAAAAAGGAGAATTAAACGACTCTCTAGTTCCAATCCCGCAATTGGTCTAGATCGTTAGATATCATAAAATCAAATGTCGACGAATGTGGTTGATCCAACAAACGATCAGATTAAGTCGGATTAAGTCGTGACCGTTGGATACGCAAGCACCGGATCAATGACAGGGATAAATTGCGAAGGTTGGGAGAAAAATTAAACCACTTGCAAGTTGTGGTTCCGTAATCCACATCGATCATCGATGATCACTTAACAATAGATCTACAGTTGGAATCAGTTCCACTACCATTGAGCGGTTTCCATAGAGGAACTTGACGATAGTCATAAAAGTTGTGCCATTTGAGGACCCTGCATTCATAATTGATCATTGATCTGCTTCGAGAGTCTTCACGACTGTTGGATCACTTTAAGTGGAAGGATAGATAAGCGGAGGAAAAGGGTTGATATTTCAAAGAACCAAATTTCCGTTAGCTGTCGGATCAAAATTAAATCGAAGGATAGGATAAGCAGAAAGATCTGCGATCTCGATTATCTAAATTTTCGTCAGTCATCGGATCAAATTAAGTGGAAGGATAGGATAAGAAAATATGGAGGGTCGTTGGATTTAAACCAAGGCAAAGCAACATCATAGACAGATTGATTCATCGATCTAAGATCTTTATCAAACGAACATCATCCATTTCAGGTTAAAAGATGTGAGGAGGTTACGCATCGAGGAATCTCACTTCAGAAGAATTGTGAAGTTGAGAGATCGAATTATCCGAAGTCCCGAAAGACAAAATTCTAAATTCACTCTCAACCGTCGATCTGAGATACATTTCGGATACTATTCTGACTATTAGATCAAGGAGATGAATATGTGTCACATCAGGAGATCTACGTCAGTAGACCACGTCAGCAAGGACATGTGGCAGAACACATCATTAAGGACATATGGCAGACCACGTCAGCAAGGACATGTGGTAGACCACGTTAGCAAGGACATGGGGAACACCATGTCAGCAGACCACGTTAGGAAGGAACGTGGCACAATCAGATAATGACAAGTGTCAAGATGAAATCGAAAGTTCAGTTACATTTAAATTATGAATCTGAGTGACACGTGGCTACCACTTATCCCGTACCATGTAAACAAGTGATGTCAGAAAAATACATCACTCTGAAAGATTTACTTTGGGAGTTTCACCACCAACGATTGACCAAAGTTTGAAGTCGTGAAGGACAAAGAGCTGAAGTCCTGAAGGCTGAAGTGCCGAAGTTGCGAAGGACAAAGTCCCGAAGTCACAAAGGCCAAAGTGCTAAAATCGTGAAGGACAAAGTCTCGAAGTCCCGAAGGCTGAAATCCCAAAATGGACATGAGTCGTCCGATCTTAAGGATACTTCGAGAGCGTTCTCGACCATTGATATAGTACAATGGAAGGATAGCGTAAGTGAAATAGTCAAAGTCCTGAACTAAATAAGAGCAATTCATCTCAACTCTTGATTAAGTCCTAATCGTCGATTTATTTGAAACCTCTGGACAAACCAGGATCGTCCGAATAATGGAAGAATGAATAATGATCGTTCGATCTACTTCAGAGAAATATGTTTCGAGATATTTAAAATGAGGCAGCGCTTAAATTGATAATCCTATGGTTCTACACTTGTGATCATATGAAAATAGTTTGAAGGAAGCACCTCATCTAGACTTAATTTGACAGAGAGTTAACACTAGAACAATACAAAGAAACGATAAGATATTAAATATGATCTGTTGGTGAACAGAGAATGCAACATAAGAATGAGAATGATATAATGAGTCGATCCATGTCTGTGACCAACTCATGAAGACAAAAGAACCAACACACAATCATGCTTAAAAGAGAATTAATTCATGAGCATTATGAATAAAGTATAAAAGGAAAAATGATATTAGTTAAGGATTAACATTATCATTTAATTAAAAAAGTAAAATGGTTCAAATGTCAAAAGACACAATGATTCAAATTCACACCAGTTGGAAGACTATATAAACAAGAAGGAATGGTGAGAAGAAGTGTACTTGAATTTGTTGAAGTATATATATTTATATATAATGGATTGGATGAAAGTTCATTCTATCAGGTTAGTGCATGTTTACAAGCTGGGTCTTGTATGAGGATTGGATTCCTCACATCTCAGTTCGATCTGAGATCAACAAGTTGGGACTTGTTATGAGGGTTGGATTCCTCATTTCTCAGTTGGATCTGAGAACTACAAGATGGGTCTTGTAACAGAGAGATGGGTCTCTCATAATTGTATGAAGATGATATTCAAAGATTGATCTTATGTATTCATTCAAGTTATTTAATAAATAAAATATTTATTTTTTTATATATATTTATTGTGAAAATGAAATAAATATTTGTTGTTCAGTTAATTTGTGAAAAGTGGAAAATTGTCCAAAGTTTTGTGAAACTGATTCACCCCCCCTCTCAATGTCAAGTACCCATTTCAACAATTGGTATTAGAGAAAGGTTCCTTCAACATAGTTTAAACACTGAAGGTAGATTCAAAAGAAATGGGTGGACAAATTGATATCTCCACAAATGAAGCTTCCTTATTTGATGGAACAAAATATTCATCATGGAGAGAAAATATGAAAAGATATCTGAAGTCAAGAGGATATGGATTTTGGGATTCGGTAGTAAGTAAGACCTGGCACTTAACTACTTCAAAGATCAAAACCAAAACTGAAAAGGAGGCAAGGAGAAACAATTCAGTAGCCTTAAAAGCAATTCAGGATGGATTGTCAGCTGAAATCAAAGAAAAGACAAGACACTACAAATCTGCTAAAGAATTATGGCTCTAACTAGAAAATTGTTATCAAAATGAAACACAAGAAGAAGAGAAATCCAATCAAAGAGAGGAAAAAGACTCTAATGAAGATGATTCCTATCAGAATAAAGAACAAAACTCAGAAGAAGTGAGTTCTTATCAAGATAATGAAGAAGATAAAGAAAAGGAAAATTGGAATCAGATTGAAGAACGTAATACAAAGAAATACATTTCTAATCAGAATGAAATGCAGGATTTGATGCAAACCTTGGTTAACAATGAATAAGACAACCTCATCAAGGAATTGAGGAATAACTCGGTATTCACTAAAGAAAAACTATTACATTTTAAGACTGTTGTTGTAACTACATTTGAAGTGATTAGTATGGAACCGGGAAATGGTCTATCTGTTTAAGTTACTAAGGATGTTATTGATCATCTTGAGTTCACAACTATGTGCACTCTAGAAGATTTATAGAAACTCCAACAACAGGATATGTTGCTACTTCAACAGTTATATCAATCTAACCATGAAGAATAGAGCAAAACATTCAGTTAGAAAACAACGAAGAAGAGATCAAAAGATCGAAAAATCGAAGTTACTAGTCTAACAAAAGAGATGGAAGAATTAAAGAAACATGAAAGTAAAAGAAAATAAGTACTAAAATAATCAGAAGAATTGGTTAACAATCTAAACACTCAACTTGAGGAAATTAAAGAAAGTAAAGAAGACCTAAAGATCCAGTTAACAAGGAAATAAAATTCTTACCAAATGTTGGAATTGGAAATCATCAATTTCAAAAAGATAAATGAAAGTACTAATGCAGATCTAATGACTCAAAT
>JASDQU010949194.1:21271-34365 GCA_032191745.1 Picea mariana | reverse complement strand
AGTACAGACACATGGGAAGCAAGTTGAAGTACATGTGGTACCCATGCAGAGGATGACTTTGTGGGGTGTATAGTAGAATATTAAACAAAGGTTGGAGTTGTTCCATATTTCTGAAGCATAGATATTAAAATTCAAATACAATAGAGTAGGCATAAAAGTAAAATACATTAAAGTAGAATTAGATGAAATGGTTTCGATAGTAAAATTGAATGAAAATGTTGTAGATAAGAACACAAAACAAAAACTTCGAAGGACACAATTTTTTTGGTAGTACAAGAAAGATATAACATCTAAAAAAGTACAAAACAATCAAATACAATAGAATTACTAATAACGTCTTGCAACAAAGGTTCCTGGACACAAAACATTTAGCATTCTCAAATTAGTTTTCTTTGAAATTTGTCAAAAAATAATAATGTTTGTTACATATTACTAGAATCTATTCCATATTTCTGGAAATTTAAATGTGTTTGTCATATAGACTGGGATTGGGGCTCCCACGGACCATAAAAAGAAATAAGTACAAGAATTAGGAATGTAGAAAGAAGAAGTGTGCAACGGTAGAGAGGAAGACCTGAAAAAAAAAATTGGAAGTTATGAGTGGTTACAATTTTCTATTTAAAGAGGTATAATAGCTGGATTGATAAAGAAAACAAGATGACAATATAGACTTACTATGAAGCCGATGCATTTTTGTTGTTGTTGTCGACGGTCATTGGAATTGTGTCAACCGGTTGTTGCCCTTCCTAGATGAGGTTGTCCATTCTTTGTTGGAACCATTCTTCAATGTAGCTTCTCATGGGGGCCACGTTGACTTCATCCCGGATTTCTGTGTCGGAAAGGTCGTTTTCTAATTTCCTTAGATCCATTTAAATACTATGCAGACTCTATTCAATTTCTTCATTGTGTGTTGAATAGTCTAGGACCCAGCTCTCGATCTCATATACACGATATTCAACTATGTCGTAAAACTTTTCGAAATAAAACCCCTTTAAAATATCAAGTTGTTCATTGAAGGCTTCTTTGTTCATTGACAAGGATTTGAGAATTAAGTTTGGGTCTTGAACCTCGTTGGTACTTCCAGATAAGTCTATTTGGATCAGGTTTGTGAATAATTCTTCCTTTTTTGATATGGCTTGTTTACATGATTCGACAATGAGCTCCGAGTTCTTAAAATTCTTTTGCCATCATGCTTTTACTTTTTTGGTCCGCTCTGGGGAGGGGAGATTATCTTGTCTTCTTTTCAGATTCGAGGTGTTGATGGCATGGTTGGCAAAAGGGGTCAACACCTGTTCATAGAAATGTTGATCATTTTTTAACTTTGCCTGCAAATATTCCAGCGAATTATTTGCCCTCTTTCAGAAGGAAGCTATATTTTGTGATGTTTCCCATGATTCAGTAACTAGCTGCATTCTTTTCTTGATGTTATTCTCTACAAGGGATCTAGACGATGCAAGGAGGGTAGATGATACTTTTATCTCAAATGTAGTGGTAGCAGGCAGGTTTTTTGCTAAAGGATTGGCAAACTTTGGGGTGGCAATGAAAGCCTCCTCAAATTCCTTGACGCATTATTTCAGTCTGACATTCTCTGCTTCAATTCCTTCAATGGAATCATCAAGAGCATCACCAGTTACGCAGTGAAATAGGGATATTTGGGACGACCGCATTTTCCTAAAGTTAATTTCTGTGCGACATTTGCCTTTCCTATTTGTTACATCTCTCTTTTCAATGACCATACTTTTAGATTGGCTGTCAAAAACAATGTTATGGAAAATGAATGATTCATCCTCATCAAAAACTTCGGTCTCAACTATTTCCATTGCAGATGGGCCAACTTTGTGCATGTTCTTAGTTTCAATTTCAAGGTGCAACTGTTCACTTTCAATTTTGGGTTCATCCGCTTGCCCTACATTGTTTTTTCTCTTCTTTGTCAGTGGAATTTTTTGAGAACTGTCAATTTTTATGCGAGGAGGGTTCTTATCTCCTTCTCTATTTGAAGATCTATGGGTTGCTTTATTACTGGGGTGGGCCGTTGAAGAAATGCCTCATGATGTTGTTATCTTGGGAGTGTTGGTGGGGGACTGACCACTCTTCTCACCGGATACTTATTCCTGTTGTCTGTACAATTAAGTCACACTTTGCAATGTCTCTACGTCGCATTCATCAGAAGCAGGATTGTTGTCATCACTATCCATGTCTTTGGTCAGGCGTCTATGGATAAAAGAGTTGCTAAAGCCAATTGCTAGTAAATGTTCTCGAAAAATCCCATTAGGGTCGAACCCTTTTAGCCTTTCGGCATATGTTAGGTTTAATTTCTTGAAATGGCCTGTGAATTCGTCAACCTTGTTGACGTTTTTGCACACGGAGTACCTGACTTTCCAGGGCAGAGGAATGAACTGTTTTTTTTTCTTGTCATGGAAAAAATGAAACCAATGGTTGTATTGCCTTGCTATTCTACAACAAACATCTTGTTTGTGATGTGGCATGGAAGGAAAGAAGGATTTTACTTAGAGCCAAAGACCATTAGTATACTATGATTTTCCTTTTGTTCAAGTGTGCCCTTCCTGTTAAAAAACTTGGTTGCCTGCCCAGACATTCGCAGAGCATCCTTCCCTAACAAAAAATCTTTGAAAACTGAGACAAAGTCAGTAAAAACTTCATAAAAACAATGGGAGGCCTTGTGCCTCCATAGGGCCCAATACCAGAATGTTACTGGGTTGAATCCACAGTTTATTTTCTTGGAAAGAGACAGTCTTGGAAACAGATAGGAATGTACTATTGAGAAAATCAAGTAGGATGACATATAAAATTTATTTGATTCTTTGAATCGTGACAACTGGGAACAGATTTCAATGGAAATTAGCTTCCCCCAATCGAAAATGAATTTTTCCTTGACTGTGAAGTACAAAATATAAATAATTATATGGGAAATGCTTGTCGTGGATGCTTGTCTCGTTATTCTTGTAAACAACCAAGCAATTTCCCTGAATGGATTTCTAAAGGAACTTACCTACAACTTTGTGATATCTTCAGGAACTGTTGTCGGGTCTTCGAGGAACTCAGCTAAGATGTCCAACCCATTATCATGTTTCTATAGGATCTGCTTGCAGTCTTGTCCTCTGAAGTTCAATGTTGGCTCCGACAATTTCAACATCTTGCGAAATACCTGAGGTGACAAAGAAGCAGGAGAATGGCCGTGCAGTGGAATAATTATTTGGTTTGGAATATATTTTTCGGCGCACCAAGAGACCACCTCCTTACAGTCAAAAACCTCAGGGACGCAACCTGCACAAGCGATTCCAGAGGTCCAAATCACTTTTTTCTGGCCAGAATGGGATGAATAGTAAAAGTATGCCCTAGACCATTGGAAGTTCTGGTCCTGATGTCTGAAGATATTTACTGTATCTCCACAAACCTGTTGTCAACCTACTGCCATAAGTTTACAAGAATATTTGTTTTCTCCAAACGATGAATCAAACGAAAATTTGGAAGGGATACTATAACGCAGCGCAAATATTGGTCCAATGCGTGTGAATGGAAGATCTCCTTGAGACTTTTGCTCATTAATGACAAATTCGATGGTTGCTACATGATGCATTGTTAACATTAAAGACTATTAATTGCATACATAGAAGTGCGAACATGGCAGATACGACAATGAGCGATTAAGCATTGTAGATTTCTTGAACGGGCCAATGCGACGACCCATGTTTGAGATGAACAATCGGAAGGGACAATATAACTCTCTGTCGATCTTGTTTTAATGTGTAATAATGAGAGATCTCCTCGAGTGTTTCTCTCATTAATGATAATGTTGACGGTTCCTGCATGGTGAGTCGTTAGCATGAAATTTTTCTAATTGCATATTAAGAAAGAAGTACGGAGGTCATGGGGACGGGGAAAAGCAGATTCAAAATAGGGTTACAAGGTACAACTGTTTGAGGTGAGGGCGCAAGGGTCAAATTGTATGTCTCGAAACTTTTTGAATGTAATACGCGTAACACCGAAGAGGGTATGATAGGACAATCCAGATGGCAATTTGTATATCGCGGAAGTCCAGGTAATGTTTGCAGGACACAAAAAAATGGAAGTGCAAACGTGAGCCTGCCTATCCGAGAACCCGCAATCGAAAAAAAGTGGCTAAAGTATGGAATAGAGAAATGGTTGGGCGGATTCATTTTCGCTAATATATTGAAACTTGTAATATATATCCCATAAAGAGAAAATAAGAGAAGATAAATTAATTTAAATTCGACAATTCAAGCTTTAATTAAATTTCAATGTCTCGTCTACGCTTTTTATTTTTAATGGCGGTCAGTATGAATGTTCCATGATGAACTATTGGAAGTAATATTGTGGAAGGATGGATGCCAACTGCTTCATGCCAGTGTGTTCAGTTGTCACTATTAAGAGCATAACTAATATATATTAGGAAGGACATGAAGTTAATGGGGATGGAAGGCAGTGACAGATACTTTGAAACATTTATGAACCTTGGTAGAGTGAATCTTGCAAGTTCGAGGATTCCATGGTGGAATTGTAGATCACGAAAGTTTTGAGTGCAAGATGTATATCATGGAACAAGAAGCAGCAGAGTTCGAAAGCACCAACCCGACAACCGTGACCATAAAATTGGCTAAGTATGGAAAGGAACAGTGGTCGGTTGGATTCGTCATGCGGGGATATAGATGGAGATGAAGATATGTCAACCCACCAACGCTGAAACCCACGATCATAGAAATGAGACTAAGTATATAACCAGAAAGAAATAATACACAGGAAGAAGAAAAGGGAAAAAGGGCTAAGGAGCCTGCGGTGGAATTGTAGTTCACATAATTTTTTAGTGCAAGATGTATATCACGAAACACGAAGTAGAAAATTTTGAAAGCCCTAACCCAAACAGTGACTAAGAATTGGATATTTCGTGAACCCGTCAACCCGAGGATCCAAAATAGGCTGACAAGGTCTCCCCATAATACGTGAGGCCCCGACGGTCAAATTGTATCGCTCAAAACATTTGAAAGCATAAACTGTAACACAGAAGAGGGGACAATGTCGGAACTCGGTAGCAATTTGTATATTGCGGAGGGTTGGATGCCAATTTTTTCGTACCAGTGTGTTCATTTATCACTAGTAAGAGCATAACTAATGTATATTAGGAAGGACAAGAAGTTAGTGGGGATGGAAGGCAGCGATAGATACTTTGAAACATTTGTGAACCGTGGTAGAGTGAAGCTTGCGAGTTCGAGGAGTCTACTATGGAATTGTAGATCACAGAAGTTTTGAGTGAAATATGTATATCACGGAACAAGAAGCAATAGAGTTCGAAAGCGCCAACCCAACAATTGTGGCCATAAAATTGGCTAAGTATGGAAAGGAACAATGGTCGGTCGGATTCATCATGTGAGTATATAGATGGAGATGAAGATATGTCATCCCGCCAAGGCTGGAACCCGCGATCATAGAAAGGTGACTAAGTATATAACCAAAAAGCGATAATGCACGGGAAGAAGAAAAGGGAAAAAGGACTAAGGAGTCCGCAGTGGAATTGTAGATCACGGAAATTTTGAGTGCAAGATGTATATCACGGAACAAGAAGCAGTAGAGTTCGAAAGCACCAAGCTGAAACAGTGACTAAGAATTGGAGATTTCGTGAACCCGTCAACATGAGTACCCAAAATAGGATGACAAGGTCTCCCCAGAAGACGTGAGGCCCCAAAGGTTAAATTGCATCGCTCAAAAAATTTGAATGCATAATCTGTAACACGGAAGAGGGGACGATGTCTGAATCCGGTAGTCAATTTGTATATTGCGGAGGGTCGGATGCCAACTGTTTTGTACTAGTGTGTTTAGTTGTCACTAGTAAGAGCATAACTAATGTATATTAGGAAGGACATGAAGTTATTGGGGATGGAAGGCAACGACAGATACTTTGAAACATTTGTGAACCGTGGTAGAGTGAATCTTGCAAGTTCGAGGAGTCTGCAGTGGAAGTGTAGATCACAGAAGTTTTGAGTGCAATATGTATATTACGGAACAAGAAACAACATAGTTCAAAAGTGCCAACTCGACACCCGCGGCCATAAAATTTGCTAAGTATGGAAATGAACAATGACCGGTCGTATTCATCATGTGAGGATATAGATGAAGATGAATATATGTCAGCCCACAAACATTGGAACCTGCAATCATAGAAAGGAGACTAAGTATATATCCAGAAAGTGATAATACAGGGGAAGAATAAAAGGAAAAAAGGGCTAAGGAGTCCGCGGTGGAATTGTAGATCACGGAAATTTTGAGTGCAAGATGTATATCACAGAACAAGTAGCAGCAGAGTTCGAAAGAGCCAACTTGGCAACCACGAGCACAAAATTGGCTAAGTATGGAAAAGAACAGCGGTCGGTCGGATTCACCATGTGAGGATATAGATGGAGATGAAGATATGTCATCCCACGAACGCTAGAACCCGTGATCATAGAAAGGCGAATAAGTATATAATGAGAAAGTGATAATACATGGGAAGAAGAAAAGGGAAAAAGGGCTAAGTATCCCATAGAAGAACATCTAATGTTCGTTTATTAATTCCAATCCTTTCGAACCCCTGGTAAGCTCTCACTAGTAAAGGCATAAATTGCAGATCACATAAATTCTTTGGGTGCACGATGTATATGACAGAACAGGGGACATAAGTATTGGATACCACAAACCTGGAACCCAGTGATAACACGGAAGAGGGGACGATGTCGAAATTTGGTAGTCAATTTGTATATTGCGCAGGGCCGGATGCCAACTATTTCGTACCAGTGTGTTCAAATGTCACTAGTAAGACCATAACTAATGTATATTAGGAAGGACAGGAATTTATTGGGGATGAAAGGCAGCGAAAGATACTTTGAAACATTTGTGAACCATGGTAGAGTGAATCTTGTGAGTTTGTGGAGTCCGCGGTGGATTTGTAGATCACGAAAGTTTTGAGTGAAATATGTATATTACAGAACAAGAAACAACATAGTTCGAAAGAGCCAACCTGGAAACCACGGCCATAAAATTGGCTAAGTATGGAAAGGAACAATGGTTGGTCGGATTCGTCATGTGAGGATATAGACGGAAATGAAGATATGTCAGCCCGCAAATGATGGAACCCATGATCATAGAAAGGCGACTAAGTATATAACTAGAAAGTGATAATATAGGGGAAGAATAAAAGGGAAAAAGGGCGAAGGATTCCACGATGGAATTGTAGATCACAAAAATTTTGAGTGCAAGATGTATATCACAGAACAAGAAGAAGCAGAGTTCGAAAGTGCCAACCCGACAACCGCGGGCATAAAATTGGCTAAGTATGGAAAAGAACAGTGGTCGGTTAGATTCGTCATGTGAGGATATAGATGGAGATAAAGATATGTCATCCCGTGAATGCTAGAACCCACGATCATAGAAAGGAGACTAAGTATATAACGAGAAAGCGATAATACACGGGAATAAGACAAGGGCAAAAGGGATAAGTATCTCATAGAAGAACATCTATTGTTCATTTATTAATGCCAATCCTTTCAAACCCCTAGTGAGCTCTCACTAGTAAAGGCATAAATTGCAGATCACGTAAGTTCTTTGGGTGCATGATGTATATGACGGAACAAGGGACATAAGTGTTGGATACTGCAAACCTGGGACCCAGTGATCCGATAATTGACTAGGTATTGAAAGGGACTGCGGTCGCTCGGGCCCATGGTGTGAAGATATAGATAACGAGTTGTGAAATTACAAATCCATGAGGTCGTGATCATATAGTTGCGACTAAATATAGAACCACAAAGGCATAATAGGGGGGGGGGGGGAAGAGAAAAATTAAGATTTTTTATACATTCTTGCGGACAAATTGTATATTGCGGAACTCTAGGCACTATTTGCAACTCGCGGAAGATTCGAAACACAATTTTGAGGCTGCCAATCTGGGAACCCGCAATGGAAAAAAGTGTCCAAGTATGGAACACAGAAATGTTGGGTGGGACTTGTTTTTGCTAATATATTGAAATTTTTAATAGCTTTTCCACTACTTGGAAAGATCTTTTTTCCACTACCTGGGTATAAAATTGGCTAAGTATGGAAATGAACAACGGTCGATCAGATTCATCATGTAAGGATATAGATGGAGATGAAGATATGTCATCCTGCCAACATTGGAAACCATGATCATAGAAAGGCGCCTAAGTATATAACTAGAAAGCGATAACACATAGGAAGAAGACAAGGGAAAAAGGGTTAAGTATCTCACAAAAGAACACCCATTGTTCGTTTATTAATGACAATCCTTTCGAACCCTTTGTGAGTTCTGACTAGCAAAGGCATAAATTGCAGATGACGGAAGTTGTTTAGGTGCAAGATGTATAAGACGAAACAGGGTACATAAGTGTTGGATACCACAAACCTGGGACTCAGTGATCAGATAATTGGCTAAGTATTGAAAGGGACCACAGTCAGTCGGGCTCATGGTGTGAAGATACATATAAAGAGTTGTCAATTTGTGAATCCACGAGGTCATGATCATATAGTTGTGACTAAATATAGAACTACAAAGGGATAATAGAGGGGAGGAAAAGAGAAAAATTTAGATTTTTTATACATTCCTGTACACAAATTGTATACTGCGGAACTCCGGGCACTGTTTTCAACTCGCAGAATATTCGAAACACAATTTTGAGGCCATGAATCTAGGAACCCGCAATCGAAAAATTGTCCAAGTATGGAACACGAAAACGTTGGTCGGGACTTGTTTTCGATAATATATTGAAATTTGTAATATCTTCGCCATCACCTGGAAATATCTTCTTTGCATGTTTCTGGACAAGTTCTCTAGGGATGGTTGGTTCTCGATACTTTTTCTTATTAATGACGATATTTACGGGTGTTGCATGATGTCGTTTTAGTATTAAATATTTGGTGTTGCATATCTGGAAAGAAGTACGAGGATGGACAGAACAGGAAATAGTGACTAGGAGTTGGAGATTTCGTGAACCTGCTAATGCAAAGATCCAAGATAGGGTGACAAGGTTTACCCAGAAGACGCGAGGCCCCGATGGCCAAATTGTATAGATTGAAAACTTTTAATGCATAATGTGTAACACAGAAGAGGGGACGATGTCGGAGTCTGGTAGTCAACTTGTATATGGTGGAGGACTGGGTGCCAATTCTTCCATACCAGTGTGTTCAGTTGTCACTAGTAAGAGCATAGTTAATGTGTATTAGAAAGGACACGAAATTGGTGGGGATGGAAGGCAACGACAGATACTTTGAGCTAAGTTATTGTATACAAGGACCCCATGGTGGAATTGTAGATCACATAATCTTTGAGTGTAAGATGTATATCACAAAGCAATAACCAATGGAGTTTGTAAGCGCCAACCTCGAAACCGGGCCATAAAATTGGCTAAGTATGGAAAGGAAAAAAGGTTGGTCGGATTCGTCATGTGAGGATATAGATGGAGATGAAGGTATGTCATCCCACCAACCCTGGAACCAGATATCATAGAAAGGAAACTAACTATATAACCATACAGAAATAATGGATGGGAAGAAGAAAAGGCAAGTTCATATGCGCCAACCCGGCAACCGTGACCATAAAATTGACTAAGTATGGAAAGGAACATCGGTCGATCAGATTCGTCATGTGAGGATATATATGGAGATGAAAATATGTCAGCCTGCCAAACCTGCAACCCATGATCATAAAAAGGAGACTAAGTATATAACCAGAAAGTGATAATGGACGCGAAGAAGAAAAGGGGAAAAAGGCTAAGTATCTGACAGTAGAAAATCCATTTTTTTCGTTTATTAATGCCAATGTTTTCGACAAGTTTTTATATGTATTCCAATAGTACTCATATTAGTATATATGCACGGATATTATCAAATAGAAGAAGCTGAAATATATGAAAGATATTGAACAGGAACATGGCATCAACACTTGAGTTGCCTTGTTGTAAATCATTAATTCATTAGATTTACGAGACCCGAAGAATGAAACCGGGACAGGTCCTCCAATTTATTTCTTTAAGGAACATGGTTCTGTGTAGAATAGACCAATCAGTCTTACTGATTCTCTTGAAAAACAAAATGGCCTATGACAGATTATTCTTCCATGTAAAATGTAAGGAATGAACATAGTGGCCTTTATTTAAATTGAAGTACTGGGCAGTAGAAAGCAAAGCTTGTCGTCCATGTTTAATGACACACAAGAAAAAGACACAAAATAGAATGAAAAGCAATACCAAATATTGGAAAACACCATAAAAAAAGAAAACCGCAGATATTCTATATTCAAATAAGATGGGTTACAAAATACATCTAAGATTATTTGCCACAATGATTGCGATTTGGATTGTCGCCAACCAATAAAAAACATGTACAATAATGAAGCTTGTCGGCAGTCTTCTTGACGATCAAATCCTTGATTCGTTAAAAACAACGGAGTTGAATATCAATTCTGGGGCTTGGACTTAATTGGTGTTGCCAACTAGATATATCCCAGTTTTTTTAAATAGTTTGTCTCTTCTAGATATGGCCTACTTGCCCTAGATGGTTATTCAACATTCCATTCTTTGTTAAGTATTAATTTCCCTCTGCCATCGAAAAATTGGGGTTTAAGGTGCCTTCCCTATAATGTTCTTGACTATTGACATCCGAGACAACTTAGAAATGTGATTCAGGCCCAATTCAAAGTCGAGAGAGTCATTTTATGTGACTTCGGATATGGGGGAAACAAATCCTGCTAGGCAACAAAAGACAAGACAGGAAAAAAATTCAAGTATGTTGTCATTGCTATTCTCCCTATATTTGATCATTTGTTTGCTTGAAAATCCTGCCTGAAGATTTGTATGTTGAACTTCTTTGTTTTATTACAGTAAATTGGAAGGAACGTCCAAGCCAGCTGGAAACTGTTCTTCTCTTGAAGTACATGACTTCTTCCGACAGCACAGTCTGGCAAGTGTATCAAATGCTGCAGATCGCATCATAATATATCTTTCATCATAGGGGTGGCAGACATGGCGGCCCACAGAAAGGTACAGAATGTTCGGAGGTGACGCCAAATATTACTACATGCCCAAATACACTCAGGAGGAAATTATAAAATTGGATACCAACCAACGTGAGAACCTGTATGGGCGTTTGAATCAATATTCTGAAATTACAAAACGTTTTATGCCAAATTTATAATAGAATTGACAGACAGTCATTTTCTATGTCAAATTGTGTTGACCAACCTATGGATGCAGAAAGAGACTCGACATACAATCGCCTTCAGGCATCCACATAGGCGGTGACCCCAGGCTCTAGATAGCTTTGGCCTCGAACATTGACATTGGCAGTGGAAATGGGAAAAATGCTACTAACTGCACTGCGACAATGCGGTGAACAAGAAGGGCTGCCATTCTCAAAGTACTTAAACTGTAGGATTTTCAGACCTGCAAAGAACATCGACTTTAGTGTTTCTTTCCCACAAAATCTACAATGTTGGTTTGAGTCCATAAATATTTGGATGTTGGGTGTCCTATGGCGATAATGACCTTGACATTAGGCACATGTCAGACATATGTTATCTGACATTGTAGTGTTAATGCAATTTTCATAGTGGACAAAGGCTCAATTGCATTGGCACAAACAATACTAATTTTGTGATTACTAAACATTCTTAAAGGACATGAAGTGTGGCAGTTCTGTTTACGTACGTAGCAATGACAAATATCTGTCAAAGCACACAAGAATAAAGAAAAAATCACATATAACAATCATACATACTAATATGCTATATAATGTATTCGAAGGACAAACTTTGGATATACTAGCATATCAAACATTGTGATTTATTTTTTATTATCAAATATCGCATAAACTGCAACAGAGAAATGCATTTTCCCCATCCGACGCAAGGGAAACAACAGGAAGATTGACATTAGGTTGAAACAGATTTGGAAACACACCACTACATTAAGGTCTCCTCTAAAGAATGAAATAAGATGTTTACATGAAGGTGGTAGTAAGAGGTGATTTTCAGAAACCAAATCATCACCTGAACATGCAAAACCTCTTGCAGAAGGTGGTAGTATAAATTAATCCTCAGAAAATGTTGCAGAGCCCATCATCCAGTTATATGCGTAGGAGTAGTAAAAAAATAAATGTGTAGTACCGATAGATAATTGATTGTACATGGAGTCTGTAACTACACCTAGAGGATAGTGAACAAACTTTGACAAAGAACATGGATTTATGTCAACTTTGTTACCACAACCAAAAGTAGCTCAACAAACTTTGAAATAGAAACTTTTGTAGTTTTAGTATGTCGTTTTATCCACCCATACAGTTTCTGTTACCTGCTTCTGGGTACATACACGAATGGAGTAATATTTCGCATCATTTCCGAACATCAAAGACCATTTTGCATGCCACAACAAGTGTGACTCCCCCAATGAAGACAAATTCTTGTGTGCTCTACAGAATTCGATACACTTTCCAAACCTGTGTTGCTAGAAGAAACTATATACCTCAACGAAGGAGTTGTTTGCACGTGACCTGAAAATCCATTCCAACTCCCAGGAAGAAAACAAAGAAGATAAACAAACAAATCTCCAGGCAGGCCTTTCAACCAACCAAAGCATCGAATACAGGGAGAACACCAACCATAAGATACTTGTTTTTTTTTTCCCCTGTCTGAGTTTTTGTTGGATAACATAGTTTTTTTTGGCTCAAATCCCACGTCACATAAGACCAGTCTATCTTCTTTCATTTGGGCCTTAATGGAATCTCTAATTTGTCTTACATGTCCATGACCAGGAACATTAGAACGAAGGCACCCTAAATCCCAACTCTTTGATGATAGAGAGAAATGGAAATAAGTATTTAAAAGAAACGTTGGAGGATGACAGTATGATCTTCCATAGATTTTGGGTTAATTCATCTTAATGACAGATGTTCTCGATCTTTTCACTTATTAATTTCAATCGTTTCGAATATGTGCGCTGAATAGTGACTAAAAGCACGTATTAGCATTCCCATATCCAAGCAAATTCTCAAATATGACAACATCTAACATATGCACA
>JASDQU010949193.1:2638-27223 GCA_032191745.1 Picea mariana | reverse complement strand
AAAGTTATTTGATCATGTGATGCTCATGATTTTGTAGCTTATGGACTAGCGTTCATTATTTCATTCTCAATTTTATTATCCTAAGAGTCTCACCTATTAAATGCATGAGAGGTTTAGCAGTTAGCTGTATACTATGTTCAGTTGTGAGCCTCTGCGTCACCCATACGACCCTCTGCGTGAGCTTGGCGTCACCTAGTATGACTTCCCTTTAAATCTGAAAATCGGCCTCTGCTAAAATCCAAGGAAGAAGGTCGATCCTCTTCAGAAATCTCCTCTGTCTCCTCTGCAAAACATGTCCACCAAACCCTCAAGCGATTTTCTCTAGACCGCTCTCTCTCTCAATGCTCAAATTCATAAGTGATGCACCACTCTACCAAGTCAATCTCTTCATGAGTAAGCGAAAACTCTAACTCCAAAATGATTGAAGGCCAAGATTAACCCTCACTCACTCAATGAGATGGACGGTCACGATTAAAAGATCACAACTTAAATTATTTTCCACTTAAAACTTAGAAAAAGGTACTCATTAAGTCAACAAAAGAATATAACACATCAACTGTACTTTTCCTAAGTTAGACTTAGGAAGGATTAATTAATCAACTTGGCTAAGTTTCATTGTCCTCCACCCATGCTAGGACGCCATGCATGGAGAAGACCTTCTGTGTTACAATTCTCAACACTCCCTCTTAACGAGGAAGGGATTTTGAACCAACTCGATCTGATCTTTGAACTTCATGAATGTATGTCTACATAGTGCCTTGGTAAATATATCTTCCATCTCATCATTTGTTTGTATGTATTGGAGCCTCACCGCTCCCCTCTGTACACAATATCGTATGAAGTGATAGTGGATGTCTATATTCTTGCTACGATCATGAAACATAGGATTCTCAGAGAGTCTGATGCAACTTTGATTATCATAATGTATCACAATAGCCTCTAACTCTTTATCAAACGGTCCAAAGAACAACTTCCTCAACCACATTGCCTCACATGTTGCTAAACTAGTTGCCATGTACTCTACCTCCGGAGAGCTTAATTCCATTGATCTTTTCTTCCTACTAAACCAAGATATAATACCCGATCCTATGTTGAAGCAACACCCTAAAGTGCTCTTTCTATCCTCTACACACCCTGCCCAATCAACATCTGTAAAACATACCAATATCACTCCACCACTATGCTCATACAACGACATGTACTCCATTGTACCTCTCAAGTAGCGAAGCACATGCTTGGCAGTGATCCAATGCACCCTCCTAGGGTCCACCATGAATTGACTCAAAGACTTCACTAAAAAGATAATATCTGGTCTAGTGTTGACTAGATACATGAGCGATCCAATAAGTTGGCAATAGATGGTGGGGTCTACTGTCTCAGAACTAGATACATCAATCTTCGTCTAGTTTGTCAATAGAAGCATGGACATGAGCCTACAATTTGTCATCCTGAACATGCGCAATATCTCCATTGTATACTTCCCCTGTCCGAAGAAGAAGCACCCATGTGACTGCGAAACCTCAAGACCAAGGAAGTAATGCATCAAACCAAGGTATTTCATCTTGAACTCAGATGCAAGATTAACCTTGCAGTATGTAGTTGGTTTCTCATCTCCAGTAAGAAAGAGATCATCAACATAAAGTATCAGTATGAGAGGCACCTCACCTGCTAGAAAATAGAAGTTTGGATCAACCTCACTCCATTGGAATCCCATCTCTCTTGAATAACTGTAGATGGAAATGCCTTGTGGGCATACTTTCTGAATGTGAAACCCTTACAAGGGTCATGCTTATCTGTTTCAACCTTAGGCATTCCTAAAACTATCTTTCTCAAATGACCCAACACAAAAAAATGAAAATACGTCTATTCCATAACTCTCCCAAATCAGTGTTGTTGCTAACCAATGCTTTCGCTGGCTCAAAATGTAATTGCTACACTTTCTCACTACAAACCCCAATTACCTTATCCATCTTGGTGGTAGACCCCTTTGGTCTAATATACACCTTTCCTCCATAGAAGGTAACCTCAAACCCTCTGTCCTCTAGGGTCGAAACTGATATGAGGTTCATGGTAAGACCAGGAATGTATAACACGTAAAAAAAAACAAAGTAGTTTACCTAACTCCCTCTGAAATGGCATAGTGCCTATGCCTTGCGCCTCATAGCGTGCATCATCTCCAAGCTCAATATGAAGATTCACACCTCCCTCCTTCAATCTACTAAAGAACTCCTTGCACCCAGTCAAATGACAAGAAGCACCACTATCCACATACCAAATATCTGTGACAATTGATCTCGACATACATGTAATAAGGAATAAATCCTCCTCAAAGTTCTTTGCAAACTCTTCTACTCCTGCAGAGGTTGCCATCTATGGATCACTCTTCTTCTTTTCTGGACACTGTGAATCAAAGTGCTTGAACTTGTGACACTGGAAACACTTGACTTTGGAGAAGTCAATGCTTTTCTTCTTCCCAAAGCCTTTCTTCTTAGACTTTCCCTTTTCCTTGCTTGCAAGAACCAAAGCCTCCTCATCCACAACCTGAGATGTTGTAGATGATCCACTCGCCTGACCAAGCCAAATTTCCTCCTACACAAAATCATCCCATAAGTGATGCCAGACAAAAACCTTCTCTCGAGCTACAATCCCATGCACAAATGAGTCCTAAGGCTTTGAAAATCCATTCAAGGCTATACATACTAACTCAGAATCCTCTGTCTTTGAGCCAAATGCTCCAAGCTCATCCCTAATATGTGTAAGACATGTGAGGTAATGAATCATTTCTTCACTCTTATCCATCTTGGTACTTCAAGGCCTTTCCTGAAGCACCATAATCATGTTTTTGTTTTTACTCTGATAGATGCTACCCAAGGCGGTCCACATGTATTTAGAAAACGTTTTCCCTGAAAGGTCTAGGATTATATGATCCTTTACCCCATCAAGGATTATTCCCATTGCCTTCACTTCACCCTTCTTCCAGGCTCCCAATAAATCTTCATTTGCAGGAGTTATTGCCTTATCATCAACATGTTCAAGGACATCATTGACATCAAAGACTCTGATAACCCTCTCTTTCCAGGTGGGAAAGTTTTGAGCTCCTTGAAGTCTATCCTCCACTCTTAATGTCATGGATGTTATCACTGAAAAATCGTCCGCAACATTGCACACAATGGTTGAAGAAAGAAATCAATTCCAACAACAATTAGTACACCTACAACATCAAAATCCATCAAAAAGGCACAAACTTATACACTTGGTTCAAAAATTAAAGTGCACAAATTCACCAAAGGAAGCGTGCGCACAGTGCGCAGGATAACACAACCCTAATCGTGCACTGTGCGCAGGATAACACAACCCTAATCGTGCACTGTGCGCAAGATGTGCGACTGTCTACGAGAAATGTCGCGCACTTCTCATGAACGACGCATTTATGAATCTTGTCGGCCTCTCAATCACTTCCAGTCCGACCCCCAACACGATTTGACACTCATATTTGAGCGAAATCTAGCTTGGAGATTGGTCAAGGGCTAGGAAGTGCCCTAAAAGGCCCCTTGTTCACACTATGAACCAGTTGTATATTGCCATGAATGGACACTATAAATATGTGCCATGGATGTGCTAGAAAAATAGGAACTTCAAGGTATTGTTATGCTGCAATAAATCTTCTTGGATAATCCTCTTTTCTCTTGGAATCATTCAAGCACTGTAGCAAGGGCCATTCCACTCACCTCTTGAGAGGATTGGCATTGTATTTCTTCACCATTGTCTCTTGCCATTGCATGAAGATAAGATATCTCTATTAGGGAACTCAAGAGCCCTCCCAAAGAGGAAGAGGGTATTCATAAGTCCCTGCCTTTCTCTACGATGTTAGCCTATCAATATATTGATCCATTGGTAGCTATATGATTGTCATTTTTTTTGTTTTTCATGGTTCCAGTTCTTGCAAGCTTCTCTAACATTTATTTCTCTTTGTTTTTAGTTTTTATTTCCTTGTTTCATGTGTATTTGGTTATCTAATCAACTCACAAACCCCTGTTTTGTTTAGCTGACTTAACTAGGAAAGTAAGTGTTGTGTTTTTGCTCACCCATGTGACAAAACCAACACAACATATTAGCGACCATACTGGGGATGGGTATTAAATTCCTCCCTATTTAAGTCTTGAGAGCACTTCTTTCTAATTGTTTGGATATGCAGGTACCAAAACTGACCTGATCTAGTCTTCCAAAGTCATAATTCAAAGCCAAGGAAAGATAATTTCACTTGGAAATTTCTTTCCTGACGCATGACAGGAAGTGCACGGATTTTGAGGCACACAAATGCACATTTTGCACACTCTATGCGCGTGACAATCTTCATAACTCTGTGCACTTGTCAGAACTACATCCCGCGCATAAGTTCATTTTTTGAAAATTGTAAGGGTTTTTATGAGTGGTTTGAGGGCCCCTTGCCTTTAGATTTTAATTTCCTGCACTTTGTAAAACAATCACACTTCACTTAGACTCCTTTCTCACAAGAAAGGTTAGCTAACATAAGCACATAGGGGTAAAAATAATCACTATCCTTCTCTTTGCTTTGTTGCCACATGGATGGCTCACTTGGCATTTAAAATATTGAGTTAAAGTTATTGTTTTTTCAAACACAATCAACTAATTTGGGACTAGAAATCAATTTTAACCCTCAAGTATGCTCTTCCCCCGCATCCAAGTGTGATATCCGGAATCATAATAGGTGGTTGAAAGGAAATTTCATCTCCCTTAAAAAATCATTAGGAGAGGACAAAACCCCCCTAAGGTACCTCTTAGTTTTGGAAGTCATCTTAAATCTTTGTAAGGGCCCATACATTTCCACATGTTTGCAATCTAAGGATAGTTTCTAAAAGCTTTCTTAGTTTAGACAACACTCTAGGAAAGTTTAAAAGATCAAGTAACGGGCCCATACATGCCCACATGTCTACAATCCTAGGATAGTTTCAAAATATTTCTTAGTATAGACACCATTCGAATGAGTTTAAATGATCAAGTAAGGACCCATATGTCCACATTGCTAGCTCTTTAGGGCTTAAATATTCTGCAAGGTTGTGCCAAAGAAACATAGTAAGCTAGGTAAGAAGATTTGTAAGGACCACATGAAGTCCACATGCTGCAATCTTACACTTAACTTATTAAAAGTCTTTTGCACACTTTTCACTTTCTTGCACACAAAGCCACTCATCACACTCATAATTTTTATTAGAGTATTGGAGGTCGAAGTAGGCTTTCTTTTTCAGTACTCACAAAGTACTTCAAAGGAACTCCAAAGTTCCGACTACTTCTTTGGAAATTATCCATACCAATTTAATTCAAACAAGATTGGTCCATGACCCCAATCTCTCAGCCCACTCCATCTAAAATTTTTCTAAAAACACACTAAATTTTCCTCCACAAGAGGTGCCAATTTTTTTTTTAGTCTAGGTAAGATATCAGGGATAGGCATCCCCAAAATCCCCCGTTATCAGGTTCTCACATTTTGAAACAATAGAAGTTGAGAATAGGGATATTTCAAATCCTCCAAGTTAAGTGTTCCTATAACGTAAGGCAAGGAGATACTCGTGAAGGGTCGAAGGCCAAGGTCTGGTTGTTTTGTGCATCCCTCCTTGAGTTACCCAACTCTTGTGAGGGTATCCAGGCCAAACATAGGATATCTACCCAGGTGGCAGTTGTGGGTTTTTGATCATATTTTGTGTGGCCATTGGGAAATATCGCCAACTCTTTCGGGATATGCACCCTCTACCCCTCATTATAACTGATTACTTCAACCTTCACTAGTTCCTCTTCTGGTGCCTTCAGAGCCCACTTTTGAGTGCTATTGGAAGTTCCAATGATAAATTGAGAGGAAGGATGATATGTATTTTTAGGACACGGTCATTTATTGTTATTTTCCCCCACACAGAAAAAATCCACATAAACACATGCTTGTTTATTTTACAATTGATTTATGTATGATGTTCATTCGATTACATGCAATTGTGAGTTATACTATCTTGTGAAGGTCAAAAATATAAAAATATCTTGTTCATTTATTTATCTCTTGTCATCATTTTCACACATTCACTTTTCTAGTCGGAACCATAGGGGAATCACATAATCCATGTCATTCTATACACTTGCAGAATCTCCCTCCTATTCTAGGATGAGTCCCTAGTCTCGCCAACTCACTGGCCACACCATCTCACACCCCCGTGAGTGATACTGTCTTGGGATCGGCTTTACTTGGATCCACCTTTCTTGGGTCAAATACCCAAGGCAATTCTTAAATTGGTTCTCCTTCACAAGGAGGCAGGGGACAAACTTATTCTTAAGGGAGAAGTACAAACCCACCAAATCCCTCTCAAGGGACAGGTTCATTACCTACACACACAATGGCTAGAACTAATCCTCCATCAAATCCCCCTATGCCATACTTGGCATCCCTCAACATTCTTGATTTAACCAAACTCACGAATGATCCCATTTTGCATGAAGCCATTTGGCCCAATATGCCTACCAAATTTGCTTCAGATATTCCAAAGTTTGAAGGAAAACCAAGGGAAGATCCCGCCAACCATGTTATGACCTTCCACTTATGGTGCTCTTCAAACAACATCATGGATAATTCCATCCACTTGAGTTTATTTCAAAGAATTCTCACTGGTTCATCAACCAAATGGCACGTGGACGAAAAATCAGGGTCCCCTGTGACCTTTGAATCATTGGTCAAGGCCTTTTTGTCCTTTTTCCAATTACCAGTTCATCATGACATTGGTTTATAACTTCTCTCCAAGTTCAAACAGACCACTGCTATCCATATCATTGACCACATCCATGAATGGCGTCGACGATGTAGTTTATGTAAAGCCGAAACCACCAAAGAACAACATCTTGATTGGTTTCTTAAATCGTTTGTCCCTGTAATTGCAAAGGATGTATCATCCACTTTTCCTCAATCAAAAGAGAAAGCCATCAACAAGGCCCAACAGTTTGACGTCATATATGCTCAATCAGGTTACTTGTACACAGTATTGCCTGATGCACCCAGATCCATACCATTTGGCCAGGACAAACCTGGGATGTCCCACGCTACAGATGGGTTGATTGGTTCTATGACGCATCTCAACCCTTACAACCACTCATCACCCACTTGTGGTGAAAATTAATATCCACAACCATATGGAGGGACGTCTTATTACCCTCTTCCCACTCACCAACAATCATATCATGTTTTTCCTTCTGAGCCATTGGGGGGACCCCCACCGGTACCCTAGATGCATTCAGTCTTTCAATATAGTACGGGTCCACCCCCAACCTCTGTATATAACCTCCAATAGTGGTGGAAGTACTTCAACTTCCTACACATCGTATGGATCATCTCCACAAAACAATCCATATTTTTTGTTTCCTGGTCCCCCCTAGCAAGTTGATCCTCCACTAGGACAACCACATGTCGGCATTAACTTTGTTCAATCCTCTCCCATTCAACAGGTTCATGCTTTTGAATAGTTGAATATGGAAAATCCGTCCCAACAGCCGAATAATGCCAAGAAGAAAGGGAAAAATCAAAACAAAAACAACCCAGGACTAGGAGGAAATGACCCCCAACAAAACCGTCTTGCTGGGGGCAACCAGAACCCCCAAGGGGGAAACAACAACAATCGACCACGACAAGGGAAGAACAATAATCTCATAACTAACTTCCCTTGTGCTCTATGTGGTGAGTATGGACATTATACTCACCATTTCCCCCCAAATTGCCAATTACAAAGGGATGAAAGAATCCATGAACACACAACACCCTCCGATGCCGCCTGCCCTCAACAAGGCCCACAACATTATTTGCAACCACCACCTTTGAATGTTTTGAAAAACCCTATCCCACACCAAGGTGTGATGAATACCCAACAAGAGATCAACTCGGCCCCACCAAGGGAAATATCAAAACCCAGGTCCCAATCAACTCGAAAATCTGGTCGATCACAATATCCTCCACACCAGTGAGGAAGAGATTCTTTTGCAAACATGCATCCATCCCTATGGCATGCCCCCTGATTCTACCCCAACCACCTCAGAAGAAACTCCCACTACAGTCGGGAAACCACTGATGATTCCCCTCCTTGACACTGAACCAAACCCTCATATACCTCACATGCCTTTACGCCATAATATACATAACCCTCATGCTAGGGAAACCCATAACTAAAATCTGATCAATGACTTAGCACAGTCTCTTGCAACCATGTCTGTGTTGGAGGTCCTGCAAACTTGTCCATCACATCGCAAATCCTTTCTTTCCACCTTGGGGGCAGTCGAACCAACAGATACTCAACTAATCACCTTTGATTTGTATAGCAGAGAACCACGCTTCCCTGCTCTGGTAGCTTTTTAGATACCAGTTAAGATCTGGAACATCATATTTCATCGATGCATCATCGATGAAGGTGCATCCACATGCATCACTTCCAAAGTAGTATAGAAGAAACTCGGCTCCCCTGAGCTAGTACCATCTGCCATCACCCTAAGAGCTTATGATGGTTGACCATCCTCCCCTTAAGGGCTCTTCCAAAATGTCCCTGTAGAACTTGGGGGAAAAACCATCCTCATCGACATTGAAGTTATCGACGCCCCGTTTGATTCCAATATCTTGTTCGGACGTAGCTACATGTATGCTATGAAGGTGGTAGCCTCTTATGTGTTTCGTACGATGATGTTCCCTCATAATGGAAAAATCGTCACCATCGACCAACTTACACATTATGAGCCTAATCATTCTACTAACATTGGTAACATTCTCTCCTTTGTCCGCACTAGCTCGGATGCTTTTTCAGTCACCGACATTGGTCCTGGAGTATTCAAGGACCCATCCTTGTTAGGGACTTATCAAGGAGAACCACCTCTCCAAAACCCTTCTATTTCAGCGCAAGCGTGTGTAATTTCCTCTAACAGAACAGATATCAGAGACAATACTCCTCTCATTGAGTCCCCTCCCCACATTGAAGTTCCACCAGTCGGCAAGCTACTACCTCAGGAATTCCCCAAAAACACCACTGAATCACTTGTCCCAGATTCACCCCCCCTCCAGGGGAAAATACTAGTTTAGGGGACAGTCCCCCAAGCCATTACCCAAATCCCTTTTTTCTACCCCCCACCTAGAGTCCAAGCATTCCAGGTAGCTGCTACTCTCACCCTTCCCAAAATGGTTCTCTCCATCCCTATATGGTATCTCCATCCACCCTCTATGGTTCCTCCACCATCTCTCCCTCTTCATACCAAGGGATTATTGATGCAAATCCCAGTACAGGCTCCTCCCACACCACCCTCACCCCCAACTGAAGGCAACACCACCACCACTGAGGGAAAATGAAGGAAGAACGATCCCATCACTCTGCTCCCTCCCCGAGCTCAAACTCCTTGCGCACTATGCGAAAGACAAGGACACCCCACTAATAGATGTCCTACTCTACCCGAGTTACGCAATCTTATCCAGCTCCCCAAAGCAACCCCATTGCCTACTACTCCACCAAGTACTTCAACTGCTACTACAAAGTCCTCAACCACACACAAGAAATCGTTACAAACCAATTTTATGTGTGCCATATGCTCAGAACATGGCCATTACACTCATCATTTCCCAACTCTACCTCAATTCCGCCAACCATTAGGCGTAGTACGCCACACATCTCGGCTCGAGCCCTTTCAGGCACTCCCTACTGATGCTTATATTACTGGCATTTGTTATATTTCTCCATCAATCCCTAAGCAAACGAGATATCCTCCACAATGTCTTGAAATTTGGTTTATGTCCAACAGGCCATCACACCCTGTACAAATTATCCCCTCTACGTCCTCACCCCTTGAGGACAATAACACTTACTCGTTGATAGTTCCCCTGCCATCTCCCAGGATCCCTTGTATTCTCTCATTTTCCACTGCGACGAAGATATCTTGGAGGAAATGACTACCCCTGATTTATCTTGGAATGCGCTCCATCATCGAGCACTTTTTCTCTCACAAAACGTATTTCACCCTCCTGATCAAGCTTCCCTATGCGTGATCGAAACCATGGAATTTATTCCTCTGGGGCATATTGACTGGTTCAAAAACCCTATCCCTTCCCCCTATGCCTTTGAAGAAGGAAACATGTCCAACATCTTCACCACAATCAAAATTGACATTTCCATTAAACATCTTCAACATATCCAACATCTCCCCCACAATAAAAATTGACATTTCCATTAAACATCCCCAACATGTCCAACATCTCCAACATTTACCATTGGCGTTGCATGCTCCCATAAAGAAATCATTTCTTATAAAGTTTTCTTTCAGGAATACTGGGATATTTTTGCTTGGTCATATACAAAGATGCTTGGCCTCGATCCTTCTATAGTTGAACATCGAATCGACACATAGACGAATATCGCCCTTGTTCGTCAAAAGCAACTCCCCCTACACTCATCCAAAGTTGCAGCTATCAATGCCAAAATTGACAAGTTACGTGTTGTCGGGTTCATTTACCCCATTGTGTACACTTCATGGGTCTCCAACCCCGTTCCTGTTAACAAAAAATAGGGAACTATTCGTGTCTTCACCAACTTTCACGACCTCAACCATGCTTGTCCCAAAGATAACTTCCCAACCACTTTCATCGACCAAATAATCGATGATTGTGCCAGCCACGAGGCAATATCATTTATGGATGGGTTCTCCAGATATAAACAAATTCAAATTCACCTAGCAGATCAGTACAAAACCAATTTTACAACACCTTGGGGTACCTTTGCTTATCGCGTCATGCCCTTTGGACTAAAAAATGATGGTGCTACTTTCCAATAGGTCATGACCTACGTTTTTCAAGATCTTGCTCGCATCATCCTTTGCTTATTTGGACGACCTCACTACTCGATCCAAAAAGCAAACCCAACATTTAGACGACTTACGCATCGTTTTCCCACGATGTCTCCAATATAATATTCACTTGAACCCCCTAAATTGTGTCTTTTGCGTCACTACCGGGTGCCTCCTTGGGTTAATTGTCTCCCAACATGACATCACTGTGGACCCCCGCAAGGTCCAAGCTATCACATAAATTCCACCACCTAGGAATTTACGCCAACTGCAGAGATTGTAAGGCAAATCCAAATTTTTACGTCGCTTTGTGCCAAACTATGCCACTCGCACATGTCATGATATCCCATTTCGATGGGATGAACATGCTCAAACAACTTTGGATGATTTAAAAGATACCCTATCCAATGCCCCTTTGATTAGCTCCCTGGATTATGATCATGATTACATCATCTACTTATCAGCCTCTATTGTTTCAATCGCAATAGTCCTCGTCCAATTAGGGGATGATGGGCGTGAACATGTGATTTACTACATTAGTAAAAACCTTTCAGGACCACCCTTGAAGTATAATCATGATGAAAAACTCACGTTAGTAGTTGTCCTCGTAGTCCAGAAACTGCGACATTATATTCTACTTCGAACTTCCAAGGTCGTAGTAGATTCTAACCCCATGCAGTACTTTCTTATTCGATGACATATCCACGACAAATTTGCTCGATGGATCGTTATCCTCTAGGAATACAATCTAGATTTCTCTACTCCCAAAAGCAAGAAAGCTCTGGTCTTAGCCGAACTAATTATGATTTTCCTTTAGATAACAAAGATACCTCCATCAACGAGGATTTCCCCGATGAACACCTCTTCATCATTCCCTCCGATGACCCTTGGTACGACGACCTCCTAATCTACCTTCATACACAAAATTTCGGGTCTCACCTCTCTCGCGATGATCGTCGACACATTTTCCATCAGGCTCCCCGCTACCTTGTCATCGGAGACATTATCTATCGACACAGGTTTGATACCATCCTTTGGTGATGTCTTACCATCGACAAAGATGACAGAGTCTTGAATGATTTCCACAACGACGCTTGCGGTGGTCACCTCTTAGGTATGTCCACCACCCAAAAAATCATCCAAGCAGAATACTTCTTGCCCACTTTGTTTCATGACTGCATCCACGCTGTCAAGTGATGCGATAAATGTCAGCTTTATGCAAATAAAGCACGAGCCCCACCATCTCTTCTACACCCAGTCATCACAATTGACCCCTTTTGTAAATGGGGCATAGATTTCATGACTTGTCATCCTCCATCCAGTAATGGACACAAGTACATTGTTGTGGCAATGGATTATTTTACCAAATCGGATGATGCAATGCCCACATTTAAAAACATTGCTGACACAACAACACGTTTTTTCTTCAACCATGTCATTACCCGGTTCAGAGTCCCCCAACAGTTAGTTTCTGATCACGGTAAACATTTTGAGAACGAGATATTTGTCGAACTCTCCTCAAAACTAGGCTTCACCCATGAGTTTTCCTCCCCATACTACCCTCAGTCCAATAGACAAGTCGAGGTTGTCAATAAAGTTCTCAAAACCATGCTACAATGCAGCGTCAACAAACATAAGACCAACTGGCATCATATGTTGTTTTCCACTTCATGGGCTTATCGCACAATAGTCAAAACTGCCACTGGTTGTACATCGTTCCACCTCATCCATGGGATCGACACCACCCTCCCGATTGAGTGAGAAATCCCAACATTACGCAGTTCCATAGAGCTCTTACTTGACACTTCTCCAATAGTGCAATGCATGATGACCCTAGAATCACTTGATGAAGACCGTCCATATTCATTACAACACAACGAGGCAACTAAAAAATAATCCAAAGCCACCTTCGACCACCATGTCAACCTTCGCTTATTCAACGGAGGTGATCTCGTGTTAGCCTATGATATCACCCATGAAACTCTCGGCCATGGGAAATTCGAGTCATTATGGCACGACCCCTTTATCATCCAACATTGCCTCACTAAAGGCGCCTACATATTGGCCTCTCCATAAGGCTTCCCTCTCAAGGAACCTGTCAATGGGTTATACTTAAAGAAATTTTACGCCTAAGTGTATCCCCCTACCTTAGGTTTCTCTTTGTACACATTTTTAGAGTTTTTAGTCTTCTTTACTGCCACCACTCCTCATGTCTGATTTATCACCCGTGCTATTGACACATGCATCATCCATCAGCCTACCACATTGGTTACGCTGATGGTGAAAACCGTTGGACCTAGAATCTTGCTTCGACCGCTTGGGCCCTCTATATCCCCTCACATATACTACTCCATTATAATGGCATATGCTTAGGCCTAACCACCAACAACCAAGCCAAATATGATGTCGTCATTGGTCTCCTTGCCAAGGCCAGTCACCGCCACATTCGTCCCCTTAGCTTTCTATTAGATTCCCAGCTTGTCGTCCTGCAACTCAACAACATGTATCATGTTCATGATCCTTTCCTCTTTCACAAATACCAACAAGTTAAACTCCTATATCATAACTTTGATTCCATCACATTTACACATATTCCAAGAAATCTCAATCAAGTAGCAGATCACATGGATAACCTAGTATTAGATTGGCATTTATCACATTAAAAACATCATATGCACAACATGATACATTTGTCAACAGATAGCAATAGACATCATAAATCACAAACATAAAACATAAAGACAAGGATGATCAACATATCCATCATATATATCATCAAGGTCATAAAATATTTTACATAAAATATATATACAACTTCTCGTAAGATCATGAGTCCCATCATCCCTATGAGTACAAAAATAGGGTATCAAATACCCTATACAAAATTGAGTTCCCAAACCCATACATCGCAACTCAACACTCAAGGTGCCCCTAAAGCTCCCCCCTCAATTCCTCTATCAACTGAAGGTGCCCCACCAGATGGGGGCCCTCCAGCTCCAGGAGGCAACCGACCAGTCATAGCTTCCCCCACCGCTTCTTCCCTGTGGATGAACACCCGCCACTCCGTTGGTACCCCCACACCTTGGTTCAGGACCTCCTCATCCTAGATACGGGCCCATCGCTCTCTGGCACCCCCTAAAGGACCCGCTTGAACCATCGGCACATATCCTCTATCATGGCCTCAGCATCTCCCTATGGCTCTCTGGACGGTTCTGCATTGACGTCATATCGTCGATGCCTCTGCCCAACCCTCGGCTCTGTGGGCTCCTGTCGAGCCGGCTCCCATCGAGCCAACTCTCGGACAACCTATGCCTCTCGCCCCCGAGATCCAACATATGAAAAACAACACAGGTATAGTGTCAGCATCCATATACATGTCTACACAATGTTATCCACCAAAATCAAAACAAACAGATACAACACATACCTCTCTGGTCCCAGTCCTCCCCGAGAGGTAGTACCATGTCAGGTTCATGTCTGTAATCCATACCAGCATATGGATATTGAAGAATCACTTGTGGCATATGATGCCACACTCAAGAAACTGCGGCTGTGAAGTAGTGGCCACCCTCCCCTCCTCCATGTCACGCCAAAACATGTGCCCATCACATCAATCACGAATCTCGCCACAACGTTGGCTCCAATAGAATCTGCGGGTGTAATAGAGGCACCCTCTCCAAAAACCAAGCCACTAAAACTGACCTGAATGCAAAATCACCAGAGTCGGCACGCGACACTGGTTTAGTTGTGACATCATACGGGTATGCATTAGCATATCCCATGCAAAGAGGTCTTCATCCAAGACCTCCTCAACCACCCTCCGCTGACCACCTGTGATCCACTGAGTGCCCAAGGATCCATAGATCCTCACCACCATGTTCGTGATGCACTCAATCAACAAGTCATATATGGCCTCAATCTGGACAATCGAACCTGACATAGGGTTCGACCTGGAACAATGTCGTGCTGCCATGGTCTCCACCTATCCTCCCTTGGAATATGGGGATCCATGACCAATGCCCTCCCACAGAATGGGAGTCCTGTCAAAAAGTAGACATCCTCTACCGTAGAGAACGTCAACTTCTCCCCCCGCACCACGAAGCACTGCAGATCAATGCTCCACATCTAAATAAAAAGCTAGAGTAAAAACTCCTGTGACCGTATCAGAGGATAGTCAAAAAACTTGAGAAACCCACAGTCTGCCAAGTGTCTGCGTACTCTAGGATGCTCTATTGTAGCGTCTCTCAACCGGTCCCAGTCCCTCTCTCGCCAGTGGACTGACATCATACTCAAACCTCTGCTGATCACCTACATCCACCCGGAAACACCTGATCAACCACATCATCCATCAAAAATCATAAATATCAAAAATTCATACACCCCTCAGCCTTCCCACAGTGCATGGCTTTCCCCATATAGTTGCACATTTGTGCGCGACTGTTCCTTTTACAGTTGCGCACTAATGCGCAGTTGTCTCACCCACAGTCGCGCATGGGTGCACAATTGTCACTCTGACAGGAGCACATCCAATGCACGCATGTCTATCCATCCCACACACATATGTGTGCGACTGTTTCCTATACATCCGCTCATTATGCGTGGGGTTTCCCAACACAACCGCGCATTCAGAATGCGCGACTGTTTTAGAAAAACCCGCACATAATGTGCAGGAAATAGAGTTTTACCTGTGCACACTTGTGTGGGTGTTCCCCATTTTCCCGTGCACTAGTGGGCCCCTACCCTTAAAAAACCCCTATACGGCCCTCCGTACAACCCTTACCTAACATCTATCAACTTCACAAAATGCAGGATGATAGGGTCACTAACCGGTCTCTCGCAACTCCTGGATTGGTAGCCTCATGCTCCTGTAATCTCGAAATCACCTCACAACTCTCTCACTAGATCAAAAATAGTGTCAGGTACAAATGAGGTGGCATTGTGGGCCCACCATCCATATATAGTCCCTTTGTCCCAACTTCCCCATTCTGTATAGGATCCCAAAGCCTCCATTTTCTGATTCGTTCTCAGCTACGAGATCCTGATCCAACCATCTACACATTCACATTCCCCAGGTTATCATTTGCACTTTTCCCCGGAGGAGCATTTTTCTCACGCCACATTCAGGTATGCATGCTCACTTTCAGTTTTATCAAATAGTTGTTATATGTTATTTATCATCAAATATTGTTCACGTCGGGTATTTGGTTTTTTATGTGTGCAGGTACTTTTTCGACAAGATTATAGCCCCTCCAGGTATATATACGACACTGACATGAAGTTACTCCCTCTGTAAACAATTGCATACCCCAGACACACCCTCTGACATTTACCTTTAGGGTCCCTACATTCGGCTCTGCAATATCTTTACCTCTGCCACATTTTGGTACCGTCAACCAATAACACTCTCCCCCACATGAGTTGTCCCATTCATAGTTCCCCTTGACAACTTGACACTCATGCTGATTTCACCCCCTAGGATTGGGAGTCCTGATAGTACTTTGCACTTCCGAGAATGAACCCCATACTTCTTCTTATCATATTTCTCACCTTCCCAATGGACTCCCTGGGTCATATCATCTTACACTTGGTTCTATTTAACTGCACCCTCGCAGTTTCATTAGCCCTCCATCTCATTCACCATCATTTTTCCCATCTGCATATTGTCCTCCATCCACTTACCTAATACAGAAACCCACCCATGGCCCCCCCACCCTCCACCGGTTCTCTTTTACAAACTTGTGCTCTAAAAGGCCAAGCCATCTTTCACTGGGGCACACATTTTTGTATCTGTATACTCAACCCAAATTATTCTTTATTTCTTTGGTAATTGTATAAATCCCTTGTTTCCATCATATAAATAGTTTTTTTAGTCGTCATCCCCGATGGCCTTCTTTTACTTGGCACCACAACCCATGTCACCCTTGGTTGGGGCATCCACCATGTTTTTTCATATCGACATCGTTAACAAACCCCGAGTATCCCAAATCGATATACCCACGATATATGAGTTTTCCCACTTTGTTATCCTCTGACACAATTTAACCCCATATCTAGTCGTCCCCCTGACACTAGATCTAGTTTTACGGTTGCTTCCAATCATTCCTCAATAGCCCAACCAAGGGCAACCTTGAGTCCAATAGCGTCTTGACTTCGTCCATGTTACCTATCAGTACCTGATATCACCTATTACTCAGTGGATTTCAAGAATCCCTTTATCTTCTCAACGTCGTGTCTCCCTTCCTGTCAACATCAACACAGTTTCCAGAAGGGCAACAATATATTGACTCTCATTACCTTTTCAATGAGGAGTCTCAGATGGAACATAGAGAGTCATCATTGCTTTATGATTCCGTTGACCCCCATAACATTTGACTTTAGAAAACTCTCATGTTAAGGTGGGTCTTACTATGTGACCATTGTAGTTGTTTCATACCAGCCGAAGACCTTTGAAGTTGATAGGCCATCAATGCCTACAAGTCATCGACACTTCTTACAGTCGTCCATTACTTGCTTCAAAGTCACTTCACCATTTAGAACTGTCATATGCCATTATCAACCACCCCCGAGGGCGTTGCAGCTATCTACATCATCATACATCTTCAGTTACAGTCTCACATTTTGGTTTCATGACACGAGCATGGGGCATGCCCGCTTCATTTGTAAAAATATTTTATTTTTTCTTCTTAGAGAAAGATTTGGTTCCCATAGTTTTCCCTCTCCCTCCGACGGATCCCTCTTGCAGTTCCTCTCTTCACTCTTCCTTACAATGGCACTCTTAGCAAAATAAACACTGATGTATTTCATCTATATGTATGCTCCTAACCTCACACATCAGGGAGCATCTATTATCACTGAAAAATCGTTCGCAGCATTGCACACAATGGTTGAAGAAAGACATCAATTCGAACAAGCATTAGTACACGTACAACATCAAAATCCATAAAAAAGGCTCAAAACTATACACTTGGTTCAAAAATCAAAGAGCAAAAATTCACCAAAGGAAGCTCGCGCACAGTGCTCAGAATGCGCAGGCTAACACAACTCTAATTGCAGACTGTGCACAAGATGCGTGACTGTCTACGAGAAAATCCACACACTTCTCATGAACGATGCATTTATGAATCTTGTTGGCCTGTCAACCACTTCCAGTCCGACCCCCAACACGATTTGACACTCATATTTGAGCGAAATCTAGCTTGGAGGCTGGTCAAGGGCTAGGAAGTTCCCTAAAAGACCTCTTGTTCACACTATGAACTAGTTGTATATTGCCATGAATGGACACTATAAATATGTGCCATGCGTGTGCTAGAAAAGTAAGAACTTCAATGTATTGTTATGATGCAAGAATTCTTCATAGAGAATCCTCTTTTCTCTTGGAATCATTGAAGCACTATAGCAAGGGCCATTCCACTCACCTCTTGAGAGGATTGGCATTGTATTTCTTCACCATTGTCTCTTGCCATTGCATGAAGAGAAGAGATATCTATTAGGGAACTCAAGAGCCCTCCCAAAGAGGAAGAGGGGATTCATAAGTCCCTTCCTTTCTCTACAATGTTAGACTATCAATATATTGATCCATTGGTAGCTATATGATTGTCATTTTTTTGTTTTCCATGGTTCTAGTTCTTGCTAGCTTCTCTAACATTTATTTCTATTTGTTTTTAGTTTTTATTTCATTGTTTCATGTGTATATGGTTATCTAATCAACTCACAAACCTCTATCTTGTTTAGATGACTTAACTAGGCAAGTAAGTGTTGTGTTTTTGCCCACCCGTGTGACAAAACCAACACAACAATAACCATTGTTGAAAGTGTGTATGTCCAAACCCTAGCGCGGTCTTACAAACTAATTTTGCAAAATATATGAAAGCGATCTCCTTAACCCAATATGTTGATGTTGTTACTTCAACAAGATGACTTTGATACCATGTGAATCCACTAAAACCCAACAAGATGAACCATAAACTTCAACAATCTTTACTACCCATAAATTTATTCAACACATTTAAATTTTTAAAATTGCTACTTTACAATTACAACTAGGTTTTCTTCAGAAAATAAAAATAAAAATAGCGCATTGGAAATAAATATGATCTATATTGAAAAATATAACAACAATCACATCACATGAGAACACCAGTATTTTTGGACAAATTTTTCCCTGGAAAAAACACAGAGGGAAAAATAGTTCTTCAAATTTGTGAATTTTATTATTGCAACAGAAAATATAGAGATCTCTTACAGATAAAATTTTCCCAGCCAATTACTGGGGAGAAACCCCAGCAAAATTCTCCCAAGAAATAGTACAAGCCTTCTAGAAACCCCAATAAACCAATCGACTCAACAAAACTCAACTGTGAGCCTCTGCGTCACTCGTATTACCATCTGCGTGAGCTTGGCGTCACCTAGTACGATTGCCCTTCAGATCTAAAAATCGACCTCTTCTAAAAGCCAAGGAAGAAGGTCGATCCTCTTCAGAAATATCCCATGTCTCCTTTGAAAAACCTGTCCACCAAACCCTCAAGAGATTTTCTATAGATCGCTTTCTATCTCTCAATGCTCAAATGCATAAGTGACGTGCCCCTCTACCAAGTCTATCTATTTATCTCTGCATGAGTAAGTGAAAACCCTATATACAAAATGATTGAGGGCTAAGATTAACCCTCTCTCACTCAATGAGAAGGAAGATCATGATTAAAAGATCACAACTTAAATTATTCTCCACTTAAATCTTAGAAAAAGGTACTCATTAGGGCAACAGAAGAAGATAACACATCAACCATTATTTTCCTAAGTTAGACTTAGGAAGGATATTAATTAATCAACTTGGCTAAGTTTCATTGTCCTCCACCCATGCTAGGATGCCACACATGGAGAATACCTTATGAGTCACACTTCTCAACAATGAATGCAAATTCAATAGTACTACATTAATATATGTACTATGTTCTTTTTAAAACTAAAACCCGAGTCTTTACATTTCTATATATAAACCATAAAGTACAGACAAGCTAATGGGGGTCTGCCAAAAAGGAAACCAGACCCCACACCAGAAAAAAATAGAATTTCATAGACTATCAGCCAAAATTAGCAGCCATCAAGGTGTTAGAATGGGATTCCGGTGAGGGTCTACAAAAATGGAAACTAGAACCCTCACCGTCATAGGAAATGTGTTTAAACCCCACTATCAGATAATTTTTTTTTAAGAACCAAAATGACCATATACATAATTAGCTCAAAAGAAGACCAGTTTGAATTTCTGAAGACATACAGACCGTGATTGAACCAACTAGACCCAACCAAAAGTGAAGTCAACAGAGCAAAAGGAGAGCAGAGCAGAACCCGAGGATTCAACCTCCTGATTTTTCTGGAGTATCGAGATGCTCCTCCACCATCTTGACCTCCCCAAAATCTGTATGAGGTTATTCTTCATCCTCGACTTGAATGGGGAACTCACATGACCCTGGTGGGCTTGGATTCCTAGATGTACTCGGGGAGTTGTCCTGGTTTTTAATATTGTTTCTGACCCAGAATTTGATGCCAAACTGAGAACGATAGAAGATGTCAAATTTTACCTCCAACAACTTGATTTCCTAGAGGGTATTAACGTTATCTGTTTTGACTTTCTCAACCGCCTGAGCCAACATTGCCTTAACAATCCATTAGGTTTCAACCAACTTAAAGTACTTTGTTTCCCTAGTTCTTTTAAATTTCGGATCCTCGACCTAGGCTTTGAATTTTCTGACAATGTCCACGTTGGAGGTAGAGTGACAATGACACTTGACCACTTCCTCTATATCTGCCATTGTATTCTTCTCTGCATCCAAGTAAAGATTCTTGAATTTTTTCCCAGCCATCCAAGCCGCCCTTGTTGCCCTGGTACGATTGACTAGACCCTAGGGAAGGGACATCTCCTTTTGTTTCCCCTTCTAGCTGGACTTCCTCACACCTTTTCTGGCTATCCTTTGGCTCTTTCTAAGAATGAATGACACCCAACCTAATTCCTTATTGATTCTTGATAGTTGAAGCTGCCACCTTATTCCCGACCTTCTACTCCTCATTCTTATTCTCTAGCTAGGAACCATGAAATGTTGAAAAGTTTGACCAATATCCCAGTCCCTTGTGGTGTCCCCTTCTAGTTTTCCAGGAGGAAGGCGTTACTATATGGCCTTTGAAAATCGCCACCTACACAACCTGTCCCAAATTCCTTGAACTTCAGGCTCTTTCTTCCAACTGAGTCAGTCTACTGTGCTTAATTTTTCAAAAATTGAGCCAAAACCTTGGTAATAACCCTTTTTATAACACCACATATCGAATCCGACCAGGAAAGGTATTTTCATGATATCTTCCCAAGGATTCATTCTAGGGAGGGTTGTACTCGCACTACCCCCATTTTGAATCCCATAACTAAAATTCATGTAACATATCTCATTACGATCATCGTCCTGTACTTGCCTCTAGTTAATTTTATTGAGACTCGTGTGCACCTGGTTACAAGGATTCCTCTCCCACTCTAATGAACCCACTCATCTTGACCAAGTCCTTGCGTGAACCCACATCCTCTCAATAATTATGGTGGGTGTCATCGACACATATATCGACAAGCCCATCATAAATCACTCATTTCATGACTAGGCCACTTACCCCTTCTTTCGACCCTCTAGTTGTCTCAGATGTCTTGCCAGGCCTCTAGGTGATTGGGGTATTCTTTGTCCTTTTCGCATAACATACATATGGAGGGGCCTTCATATCACCTCTTTCTAAGCTGATCCCAGGTCAATAATTTCCTCATTAGAACCAACCTAAAAAAGGTTGAGATTTTATGCCAAATCCCCAACTGCCATATGCGATGCCAATCTTTTTTCTTTTTTGTGTCTGTTAGGTCTACTGCCCTCACGCAAGCATCCTTGAATTTGAACGTACCTTCTACTTTTATACCCCAAATAATGATATATGGGCCATTTTTTACTCTGATTTGTCGGAGGGAAATCTCCTCTTCCATGCTTTCCTTGACTTCCATACTTAAATGCACTGGCCAATCTGTCAAGTCTCTCCAGGCTCTTTCATGTTCTAACTTTAGGTTTCTGAATTCCTTCCAATATTGGTAGACCTGGATCCATCCTATTTCAATTAGGGTGTCTCTTACCAGGGTCACAGCATCTTTTCCAACCAAAGATGGAAGTTATTCCGAAGCATCATCCCAACAAAGGGTAGACCTTTCGTCATGGATCTCCCAAAAATTGTCTTTTTGGACCAACTCTCTATTCTGCCAAGCATTATTCCATATGAGGGATCCAGAGTATGATCCATCCATCTGTATGAGGTCTTTCAACTCCACATCGGGGGCATACTTTTTCTTCCATATCTTGGCCCATAACGAATCTGGGTTCTTGACCCAACACCACCAGATTTTAGCAGCTCAGGATTGATTAACAACTAGAGGATCTCAGATGACCACCCCACCATGGGACTTTGGCTTGCATAGATTATCCCAAGCTATCAGGGCCCACTTTTTTTACTTTTTTTCCCCTCCCCATAGGAAGGACCATTGAAGGGTTATGATTTTTTGAGGATTCCTTTAGGTGTAGCCAAAACCGAGAAAAGGTAGAGAGGCATGAAACTCAGGACAAACTTGAATAGGAGGATTCTCCCCTGGAGGGTGAGAAATCAGTGTGTCTATTTTTTTAACTTGGCTTCTAGTTTTCCCAAAAAGTATTGCCAAGAGGTATTCCTGATCACTTTGTCTATTAGCGGGCCTCACAGATATTTATAAGGGAGGATAACTTTTTTAAAACCAAGGATCAAAGCTATGTTTCTTTATACATTCAAAGGCGTATTAAATAAAAAAATTGAGATCTTGAAAGGTTTATAACCGTACCTGAGGCATATTTGTATAATTCCAATATTCTCTTGATTTTTTTGGCATCCACCGTGGGCGGGCCCATGAGGAGGTTGTCATCGACAAACTAGAGATGGGAAACTAGATCCACCTCTTCCTAGATTTTGATCCCTTGCAATTTCTTTTCATCCACGATCGTTTCAATTAGTCTCCCCAAACCTTCCGCTAGGATAATGTAGAGGTAGGGGGACTTAGGATCCCCTTGTCTGATTCCTCTAAAGGGGTTGAAGTTTTTTTAGGGGGATCCATTTACGAGGATTGAGAAGAAGGTTGTCAAGATTATCCCATATCTCCATTGGATCCAATCCTCATCAAATCCAAACACTTCCAACATCTTTTGGAGGAATCCCCAACTGATACAATTGTAATCCATTGACATATCCAATTTAATTAGCATACCCTCCTTCTTTGAATTTTGCATGGAGTGAACAGTTTCATCTGCAACTATGATCCCATATACAATTTGTCTTCCTTCCAAAAACCATCCTCGTTTCAAGGATATAATATTTTTGAGGAGGGTCTTCATCTTATTTGTAATGAGTTTAGAAATTATATTGTAAATAACATTGCATAAGGCTATAGGTATGAATTTCTCACCAGTTTTCGCCTCTTTTTCCTTTGGGATTAGGGCTATGAAGGTAGCATTTAAGGCTCTAAGAATGGTCTAAGAGGACCTTGATTCTTCGACAACTACCCATATGTATTTCGCTATAATTTTCCAGCATTTCTGGAAAAAATCAGTTGCGAGTCCATCTGACCCAGGGGATTTGGTTGGCTTCATGCCCATTACTATCCTCACCACTTCCTCCAAGAAGGTTGGAATCATAAGAAATCTATTATGTTCTGAGGAGACTAGCTGTGGAATACATCCCGTGATATTTTAAATGGACTCTTATCTACTCCCTGCAGGTTCTGTTAACAAAGATTGGAAATGGTTTACCACTTCTATTTCTATATCATCAACAAATTCCAATATTTCTCTTGAGGGTTTGGTTAGGAAAGAAATCATGTTTTGGTTCCTTTGTTGAAGCAGGGATTTTTGGTGCCATAGGATCTCTTCCTATTTGTCCCTTTGATCTAGCTCCAGCCTAAGTTGTTCCTCCCTATTTCTGGCATCCTCTGTTTGGTATCCTATTGTAGCTTCCAATTGAATGGATTCCATTTCTGATTTGATGTGTTTCTTTTCCTAAAAATTGTTCCCAAACACCTCCTTGTTCCACTTCTTAATCCAGAGCTTGACGTGTTTCAATTTCTACTAAACTTGGTACATTTTGGTGCCATACAAGCTCGGGTTTTCAAACCACTAGGTTTCAATATTTTTCAAAACATTTGGATGATCCATCAAGAATTTTTTGAAATAAAACGGCTTAGGGAAGGGAAGGAATTTTCTCCTCCCAGGAGAGGTTGATCAACTAGTGGTCTAAGCCATAAAAAGGGAGGACTTTCATTGAAATTTCTTGTTGACCCTGAAATAGGGTTTCTGAAAATAAGAATATATCAAGGCTAAAATATATTCCCCCCCTACTTCTGTTACTCTAGTAAAAAGGTCCATTGCTATTCTAGATATCAATAATTCCATGGTTCTTTATCCATTCGCGGAAAGCCACACTTTCCCCCTCCATATGTCTTATCCCACATTTCTTCTCCCAGAGCACAAAGATCATATTAAAATCACACCCAATGACCCAATGGTGGCATTGTAAGAGTGCCCCAATATTGTTGAGGGAATATAGAAAGCCTCACTTGAGCTGAGGGGTGTGAGGACAGTAGGCGTTTGAGATGAAGCCTTGGGTTTGAGAGAAAATATTAGTGAAGGTCATCGTGAGAAT
>JASDQU010949191.1:11235-22663 GCA_032191745.1 Picea mariana | reverse complement strand
CCCTAATTACTCTAAGGAGTTTTTGATTTTTTCATTTGCATCTGAAGATACCATTGTTGTTATTCTCTTGCAAAGAAATGATGTAATACTTTAAGGGTATGAACAAATTATATCTTTTTTCAGTAATACTTTAAGGGATTCAAAATTGAAATATAATATCATGGATAAATAGGCCTATGCTATGGTGAAAGCTTTGAAGTCTTTTAGAATCTATATCTTACATTCTGAGATTATTGCATATGTTCCAAATAGTGTTAGGGAAATTCTGATTCAACCAGATAGTGAAGGAAAAAGGGGAAGATAGATAACTAAGATTTTGGAATATAACATGGTCATAAAACCTATTAAATTGATCAAATGCCATGGACTTGCTAAATTACTCACATAATCAAATTGTAAAGCAATTGGATTGCATTACATCTTCAACAAATCAATAAATCTAGCATTACAAATTGAAGAAACTAATTCACAGGCAAGCAACAAATATATTTCTTCTTGCTGGTACAAGGATATTATTCATTTTCTGCAAAGTCTTCAATCTCCTCCTGATTTAGACAAACCAAGTTTAGATCTCTCAAACTCAAATCTGTAAAGTATTGTATCATTAATCAATTTCTGTTTTGGAAAGATCGCAATGGAATTATGTTAAGATGTGTTTATGAAGAAGAATGCAAACAGATTTTCAATGACTTACACAAAGGAGTTTGTGGAGGCCATCATCATTGGAAAGCCACATCTTTCAAAATATTGAGAGTAGGTTATTACTGGCTTGTATTGTTCTCTGATGTGTTTGCTCAAGTCAGAGCATGTGAGCCTTGTCAGAAGTTTGTAGGAAAACACAAATTTATGTCTATGTCTTTGAAACCCATCATTTCCCATGGACCTTTTCAACAATGGGGTTTGGATTTGATTGGAGAAATTCATCCTTCATCCTCTAGACAACACAAATGGATACTCACAGCCACATATTACTTTACAAAATGGATTGAAGCAATCCCTACACGAAATGAAACAGACAAGGTAATCATGACTTTTCTTGAAGAAAACATTTTCTCTAGATTTGGGTGCCCAAGAAAGTTGGTTATTGATAATGCCCATGCTTTCAAGTCTAATGCAATAATTCAATTTTTTGATAAGTACAACATTAAACTGGTTCACTCCACTCCATATGATCCTCAAGGCAATGGATTAGCATAATCATCCAATAAAAGCCTTATAATGATTATTAAAAAGTTGCTCACTGAAAATAAGAGATCATGGGATTCTAAATTGAAATTTTCCCTTTGGGCTGATCGGATCAGTACAAAGAAATCCATTGGAACTTCACCTTTTCAAATGGTTTATGGAACAAAGGTTGTGTTTCCAACTAAACTTGGTCTACCTGTTCTGAAATTTTTACAAGAAGAGTTAGAAGAGCCCAATTACATTTAAAGGAGAATTTTCCAGATCATAGAAGTTCAACATAATAGAGAAAAACTCCTTCAAGAAGCTATTGTTTATCAGAACAAGGTTAAGGAAACTTTTGACAAGAATACCAAAAGGGATATTTTTGAAGAAGGTGTTCTTGTGTTAAGGTGGGATGCTAGAAGAGAGGATAAATCTAAACATGGTAAGTTTGACAACTTAAGGTATGGTCCTTTCAGGATTTCTAAAGTTATGGATAACAATACTTTCCTCTTACACAATTTGAATGACAGTGAAATATTGAGAGGCCAAGTGGATGGGAAGATTCTAAAGCATTACTTATGTTAAACCAACCAAAGGTTTTTCAATTTGTACGATATGTTTTTGTTTTTTTGTGATTATTTGATGGTTTTGAAATAAGACTCCATAAACCCAATGGAAAGATTTCCTTGCAGCTTTGTGGTTTTAATTTTTGAAGGATGGAAGGGCAAGGAAATAAATTACAGAATTTTTTTTATGGCGATCAGAGAGGTAAAGGCATTGGTCAACAGGTTCTTAAAGTCTCATTATGAAACATTATCCCCAGAAGGAGCCAGTGTTAGTCTCTAACTTTGCTAATGACTGTTGAGTTTTTCTCTTCCATACCCTATCTATCCCTAACATTATTTTTGCACTTTTCTTTCTATGCTTTTACAGTGTTAAATTGAGATTGCTTTGTGTGTTTTGAGTGTTAGTTACCATGTTTCAGTTTGATTAAAGAAGAATTAGATAGTTTAGAGTCTCTCCATCAATTACAAGTCCTTTTCACCTTTAAAAAAAAAAAATGAATTTTGGCTTAAGGAAAAGGGTGCTACAAGAATAGTGTTATTCTTGTAGCGCTAAGAATAATCGTTGTTTTGAATGTGCCACTTCACGAAATCATATCAGAAAACACCCAAGATATTATCCTAAATGCCATCATGATTGATGATTAAAATCTAATCGTGTCCTCGGTATTATACTCACTTGAAGAGATCAGGATTGTACTCATATTTCCTCAATCATATTGCAGGGTTGTTAGTTTCATGATTTGATTGTTGACAGAGCACACCCGAATTATTTCATTATAACCTTGCAGGTTGATAGAATCGTTCACAACATTTTCATAAGCTTTCTAATTTTGCTAGCAAAAACCCTAGACATACTCTGAAAGTCTGTAAGCTACATTATGGTGCCTAAGAAGAGAGGGTAGATTTCCCGACTAGAACTAGAGGGCATTGATTTTCTCGAAGCTTACCCAGAGATTTCAGAAAGGTTCAAAAGAGCAGGATGGTTTAATTTTTTCTCAATGTTACAGGGTTATCATGAACAAGTTTCTTTAATGTTTGCTCAAAACTTTGATGGATTTTCAACTATGGTGGGAAAGGTTTTAATTCATGTAACAGAGCATTCAATAGGTACAACATGCAAACTATCCGTGTATGGAGAAAGGTGGTGGAAGAAAGAAGAGACGCCCATGCAATTTGTCAACCAATTTTTTCTCCCAGAACACCAAGATTCGAACTGGAGTCAAGGTATCCCACAGAGCTGGTTGAAGAAGGAATGTCAAACTACCCTAATGGTGATTCACATGTATATTACCTATGAAGGACATTTTTCATTTATACATATTTATCACATCAGATTGTTAATGCACTTAAATGGTAACATTCCTCTATGTTTACCATTCTTTTTATTGGAAAGTCTGACAAAGATGTCTAAAAGAATACAATCTCACCCTACAACTTCCATTAAGAGTCTTTTTCATCAGAGATTGATAACAGTCATAGTTTTGTATGCATTAGATGAAGTGAATCATTCTTGGGATTGGTTATTAGAATACGTGAAAATGAAGGAACAAGAACCCTAACCTAAATTGGTTCCAAAACATAAATCAACAAAGGAAAAGAGAACTTCTAAAACCCTTGTTGCTATAGAGAAGGAAAGTTATCCTATGATTAGAGTCACTCGATCTAGTAAGATAAAACTACAATTGCAGCAGGAGACAGAGGCCCTAATTAAATCTTCCCTTGAAGTAAAAACTACCAAAAAGCAAAGAAAGAAGCATAAATCAGAGGTGGAATTGAATAGTTATTTACTTGTTCCAAAAGAAGAAACTAAAGACAGTAAAAGAATCCATCTCAGAGAGTCTACTAAGGAACAACTTAAACAATCAAAGGATAAACAAAAGGAACCAGTTGTAGGTGATAAAGCTAACAGGTGAACATATCAAGGAAAGGTAAAATTAAGGTAAATTGCCCTAGTAGGTCTAAGACTAGGGTAACAAATAAATTCAGGTTGAAGTCAAAAGATTTCTTTAAGCCTTCTCTTAAAGATGAATATGTAATTGTTATAGATGATAACACAATAAAAAGTACAGGGGAGAAAAAGAGACAATCACCTACTATTTCTTCATACAAAGAGAAAAAGATCAAAGAAGAGCCTAAAGATGAAGATGATGCTTTGGAGGAACAACAAAAATATGGGAAGGGCAAACATGTAGCGGATTATCCTCTGAAACACTTTACCAGAGCCACTAAAAAGCTAGGGATAATGACTGAAACCTTACCCAAATCATCTCTAAAAGAAGGTTATTCAACAAATATGGAAGATGATCCATTTGAGGCTGAGACCCAATCAGAATTTGATTATTTCTTAGAGACAGAGTTGCAATATTTACAAGGGACTAAAGTGTCAGATAATGTTGAAGCAGGGGATATTGCTGGCAATTCATCTTATAAAGATTATAAACATGAGTCCAAGGGTGAAAAGCCTAGATTCTCTATTGACTTAAACCAACCTGCACTAGTTAAAGAACATCATGAATTCAGAATGAAGATAAGAGATGAATATGACAGGGAAAAAGAATTAAAAGCTACCATCAAGTACCCGAAGCAAGAAAAACACATGTTAGAACAATTGAATGCCAAACACTAAGAAAAGTTGCAGAAGGTAAAAAAGAAAAAGAAAGATCAACAAGTTTTTCTCAAAGAGGTAAGAGAAGAAAATGTCAGATTGTATTGGCACAATGTGGTTTTGAAGACTAAACTGAAACAAATTAAGATCACAGATTCTGCTTTTATCATATAGTGAAGGCTTTGCACTTCAGATATCTTACAATTTTTTGACCTATTGATGATTCAAAGCTACCTATACTAAGGTTTTGAAAAAATTGTTATGATATGCATAAGTGACAAGAAACTTTTGAATATGTAAAGAGCTTGTTCAACATAACTAAAGCCCTATTTTCCAGGCCATTTGGGAGGACCAACTCAGCTTCAGATCCATTTTTTATCATATGAGATTTTATTATCTCATTACTTTATGAACTAGTCTATTTTTTGCCATTATCTAAAAGATACGATTAAGGGTCTCAAAGTATATGTATCAAGGATGTATCTCCTAAATATCAGCTAGGAAATAAGATCCTATCTTAACTGTAATCTTGAAAGTAGGATCTCTGGGAACTAATTGAATGTTTAAAAGGAGATCTCGTAGACAAGAAGAGAGGTTGATTGGTTGGAAACCATTAGCCAATTTTGAAGACATTGTAAAGCAAAGAACTATTTCATCTTGATACTAAATGGAAAATGCTTTTTTATGGTCAGATTTCTATTCTTGTCTATATTTCTATCTTTTCCTTACTTGAATGCATGTATGATCTTGTGCCAAGCATTTGATTATTTTTTGTTTGTGAGTAAGTCAGTGGAGATTCTGCAGTTTTCTTGTTCATAATCAAATTGTTTTCAAGTACTTGTCTCTTTTATCTTGAATGATATTTGGGATTAAAGAGTTTCATATGTGAGTGGACAAATTGAAAATTTACATACTTATTTATCTTTCATATTCTTTTGCCTTCTAATTACTAAATTGACTACCATTTACTAAGTTAGTGAGATATAGATTTGTTTTTTCCTTTGTGAATCGATATCATGCATTATCATTGCCCAACCTTCAGACTAGTTAAAAACCAATTTAAATATTTATCCATAAAACCATTTCGATAACTTGACGATGCCCTAGCTGGCCCTCTCACAGTCAAATGCAACTTTATGGACTAACATCTTTTGGCGATGTTGTCGGGGACAAAGACACGACATATTTTTTCCCCGGGAGAACGACAAAGATCATATCTAAATCTTGATGGTGGACAAGAATTTAGACACTTTTCTATGACTGTATATTATTCACCTGGCGACTCCTCTGTAGTAATATTGATGCTACCTGATTAGCTGATGACAGTAGAAGCTTTCATGCTTCTTTTATCAATATCATAACCAACACTTTAGCTTTATGTTGATTCCTTCCATATGAAACAACATCATCAACAACACTTGCAAACATGCAAGCATTCTCTCTTTATGGTTGTCCAAACAAGCCTTAACATACTTGCTGCCACAAAAATTGTAGCAACTTTTATCTACCTATAACACTTTTCCTTGTTAATCCCATAAGTCTTCAATTATTCTCGTATTCCTGAATCTTCTTGTGCTCTCACTGTAATCACTATGCATGAATATTTCTGACCTGAGCACTTCCTAGCCAAATCACTCTTGGTTTCCTTTGCTTTTCCAGCCAAATGCTAAGCTGATATTAACCTTCATTTTTTATTTATTTCCTGGATCCATCTATCCCAACTCATACTTGGATGAATTATAATCCCAATCATGTTGTCTTATAGACTTTGGATCTTCCACAGCCTTTTTCTTTTCGGTACTGAACTTATTCAACCCTTTCCTGACTGACTGCTTTAGTACTTGAGGTTTTTTGTACCCTTCTCTTCTCTTTGACAACTAGCCTCAAGCTTGACTTGCATAGCCAATCTCTAGCATACTGTAAGGATGCACATATTCCTCCTTTGCTAGCTTCATAGAGTTAATTTAGAACACTGCTTTCAATTTACCATCATAATTTCAAGTGATACTTCCACCCACTGGGAATGTCACTCATGGCTCTATGCCACTTAAGATGGATTCTTGTGAGGAACCATCTCTTTTTGCATTCAAAACCATGCATAGAACCATTTTCTTCTTCATGGTTCCTTATTGATTTCTCTTCAGAAATTCATTTCTTTTTAAAGTCCTTCTTGGCTTGACATCTCCAGGCTATTGTGGAAATATCTTCAATACTTTTGGAATGTATCAGCAATCCTCTTCTAATCTTGCTTTCCCTCCTTGAGTGTTGTCTTGCATTCCCATTAGCTTGATATCTACCTCATGATTTATTCTTCCATTATCTTAGTATGTTCAAGTACTTTAATCCATCCATAAATCTTTCCTTTTCTACTTTGCATACTTGCAACCATATATTATGTTGATATTAACTTTCAACATTCCATTATTACTTGGATTCCTCTGATCCAACTCCTACATGACCAAATTATATTTCCAGTCATGTTCTTTGAGTAACATTGGATAGTTAAAACCAACTTCTTTCTTGAGGCATTGATTTATCCTTTCCATGACTGATCATATCAACACTTGGATTTTCTTAAGGAATATTACTTTCTCTTGTCTCGACCCATCTGATTTTTCAACCTGACATGCATATTCAACTTCTGTCATGCCATATTTGATGACCTTCATACCATGCTTCCACTGTGAACTATGATAGCAATAATGGAGGTGCTACCTCCAATCTGTAGGACTGATCCTTTTTTCTCTTCAATTTGTAGACATCTCTAGTACTTTTTATGTTTTAAATGTAACCATTACATCCAAAATAGGCATACAACAAATTATGTTAGCTAGAACCATAATATACCATTTTGGTAATATATGCACAATTTTCCTTTTAAGGTCACAATTTTCCTGTGATCTAAGTTGATCAATCCTAGATTATGATGAAATACCTAGAATTCTCTTTCGAAGACCTTTCCATTGACTGCTTCCTTGCTCAATTCTAAGTCCTGAGCAGAAAGTTATGGATAATTGAAAATTGTCTTTTCTGTGATGTAATCCCTGTGTAGTTATTCTTCTTTCTCAGAGCCAAAATAGCTCTTGGACCTTTGATGGATCCTCTCATAAGGTTCACAAACCTTCTTTACCACTTTTTATTTGGGTCCAACAATCAAAACCCCACGAGCTTCCTTCCGAAGCCATTTTCTTTCTTTAAAATAGTTTTCGAGCATTAGCCCCTTTTCTTTGGCCCCCAATCTCATGTGACGAAGTGCTAGTAGATAGGCGCTTATCCGGAGACTTGGGAGCTTTAGGGCTCTGGAATTTCGGGCTTTAGAGATTTTCCTTCTACCACCTTTTATTTTCTCTGAATGTTGAAATTGTAGCTTCCAGAGGGTACTTCTTCGGAGCTTCGACGTTTCTGACTACATCATCAAGTATTTCCTCTAAAGGCTGAATTGGTGAAGTTTTTTGGGGCTTCGCACTTCGAAGGTTTTTCCTTTCTCTTCCCTTGTTTTTCCTGAACGCTGGACCGACAAACTATCAGAGTCTCGTCAACAACCATGTACCAGTGTGGTACGTGGAGGAATTAAGCAGACACGCGGTGCAATCTGACAGACCACATGTGCTGTAATATTAACTGGGCACGAAAGGTCTTTGAAACGCCTGAAAAATAATGACACGTGGAAAGTATTATGTGTGTCCACATCACCCAGGTGATGTCAGTGGACTGTGTTACTTTCGTGACTTCGGAACTTCGGACTTCAGAGCTTTCTACCTCAATACTCTATGATTTTTCTGAACTCTGAACCGATGAAGTACTGAACAAGTGATCCTTTGGGGTTTCAGATCTTCGGGCTTCAGAGAACTTCACAACAAAACTCAACAATTCTCCTGAATTAAGAACTAGCAAACTAGTCCACATCACTCCTGGTGACGTCATCACGTCGTGTCACTCTGGCACTCCGGAGCTTCAGGATACAGAGGATTCCATAACTTCTTCCAACACTTCCTCTGAACGCCAAATTCCCGAACTTCTAAACCTTTCGGGGTCCACTTAGTAAAACTGTCATCAATTCAGGTGGTGACATGTGGCCCCAGCATCGAGTGACACATGTCAGATTGTTATTGGTATAACAGGGCTTGTAAAAGTACAAAACGAGATGACATGTGGCATGCCTAGAGGAGGTCCACGTCACCCCAGGTGATGTCATCATGCCACTTCATAATCTATGCCTCAACACTTCGTAGCTCCGGGCTTCGGATGATTTCTCGGCTCAACACAACATTTCTCCCAAATGCCAAACTTTCGAACAATCGCTTCTCGGAGCTTCAGGACTTCGGGGCTCCAGGACTTCAGAGATTTCCTCAACACTACTCCCCATTTCTTATGAACTCTGAATTTCAAACTGTGCTACGCCAAAGTTTCGGAACTCTGACGCTTTGAGACTTCGGGATTCAGTGGATTTTGCATTACAATACAATATTTTCCCTTAACCGCCGCTCTCTGGAGATTCTATACTTCGACGCTCTGGAGTGTTGGACTTTGGAAGACTTTACCTCATAAAACTTCAAAATACCTGAATGTCGAACCGACGAATATGGCGATCTCCTTTTCTTAGCTATCAAACAATTAATGTAGTGACACATGGCCCCACCGATAGGTGACACGTGTCAGGTCCCAACTGGTACTAAGGGCTTTTAAATGGTACAAAAACAAGTGACACGTGGCATGCTAAGAGTAGGTCCACATCACCCTAGGTGACATCATCATGCCACGTCATATTTGGCATCCTAGGACTTCGACACTTCGAGCTTCGAAAGTTTTTACATCCATACACATTATAACTCTTGAATGTCGAACTGTCGAACAATTGTTTCCTGGAGCTTCAGAATTTCGTATGTTTCTTCAACTCATTTCCACGTTTCTTCCAAACTCCAAAGTGACTGACCCTCTGAACTGTGCTTTCTCTGGAGTTTCAGGACTCTAGTGCTTTGGGGCTTCGGACTTCGGAAGTGTTTGGTGTTGATCACCCTATAACCCCTGAACTGTTGGACGCTGAAATTTTAAACAGGATTATCTACGAACACGTGTCCCCAGTATTAGACGGTCCGCATTGGTTTCGAACTTCTGGACTTCGGAGAAAAATCCACTCCGCGCAACCAAAAACAAAGTTTTCCGAACCACCGAACCACTTGGGAAATCCAATGGTCTGTAGTCTCCCAAACCATCTACGGTTGAGAGTCACTCCGGGAATTCGAAGCTTTGCGCTTGGCCCCTTTCTTGAAAAAACTTAAAACTCACCGAAGTAACAAAGTCTGAAGGGCTTGAGGGTTAACCATCACGCTCCTTTCCCATATCTAACGCCTGTGAAGTGTGTGCCTTCTTTAGAACAAATCTGACGAACCACATATAAACTTGGACAAAATCAACTGTCGTTATGATTTCTCAAACTGCTATACCTTCTGAGCTTTTGAACATAGCCGAGGCGTTCCCTCAATGCCCTCCAAGCATTCTGTAATTTCAATTCTATGAAACTTTGGCTTCAACTTCCACTTATATGGCTCATCTAGGTTTAGTCTTGAAACCATGGGCTCTGATACCATTTTGTAACACCCCCGACCACCTAGGTCGGGTCGTGATACCTCGTAGAACCACTCTTTCTCAGTTCTGATACCATATTGTAACATAGTTGGCCTCCCCAGGGCCCGTGCCACGCCACCTCTGACATTAATTGGATTCTACTCTGATCTGTAACATACCTAGCCATAGACCAGTCGGGCTATGACACACAGAAACTCTTGCAATAATTCATACATTGTAACATACTCGTCCATACAAGTCGGTCATGCCAACTCCATATGCTAATACATAGATAAATGCGGAAATAACAGTAAAGCCTACACGTACAACATATACAGGCTAAACTCATGAATATAAATCATGTACAGATACACAACATGTAAATGAACACATAATTGGTACTTATATTTTTAGAGAAGATCACCAACTACGTGCAGACCTTCCACAAACCTCCCAGCCTTAGAACACACTACTCATCACTCTTAGCAGTCGGTCACCCCCGAGTTGTGTCTAAACTCCACATGAGTAAAGGGATTCCTAGGCTAGGTTGAGACAACATGAAGTTGCACAATCAACATGAAGGATTTCGTCGCAGGAGCCAACCCACATTAATATCCCACAACCTCCCATTCCCCACATGCCTGTCCCACCCCAGGAAGTGTCTCCCTTCTCTGCTCAACAATCCTTCGGTTGCCCCACTTCCCTTCCAGGGCTTCACCAATAGGCCGAACATGAATTCTCAGAGCACTATAGTTGCAGTTGAGCTCCCTCCAGGAGAAAGCACTTCCCCAACAACCTCTCTCACCTGGAGAGAGTTGCTCACAGGCCTGACAGCCTGCTTCTTCTTTCCCAAAAAACTCTCTCACCTGGGGAGAGTTGTTCACATGCCTGACAACCTGCTTCTTCTTTCCCAACAAACTCTCTCACCTGGAGAGAGTTTTCTCACATGCCTGACAACCAGCGACGAGCTCAGGTGAAGGCAACAACAACATTCAACTAACACACAGGTGATGGCAACAACAACTGCCTTTGGGTTTGGAATAGGCGATGCTCATAACAAACAAGTTTAACATAGACTGAGGTAGGTACGGGTGCATTGTTCCATCCAAGAGGAATACAGGTTCCATTCATCACAAGAAAATACAGGATATGGCTCCATAAATGCATGCGGGTTTCAGAGGTACGTGCATGCTTAGAGGTCAACAATGGAGGTAATTGCTCCTGCCTGAATGCGCGGGTGCATGGGAATAATGAAAAGAATGGAAGGAACCCCCCAAAACGAATTGACTTTCCCACATATAACTACATGGACCAAAATTGACACATGGCCCTCTAGGAATCTTGTTCCTCTCCCCAAAGGAACTTAGGATAACATAAGTTATATCCAAACCTTATTCTTTTAGGAAATATATTATAATATTCTCTTAGATTTAAGCCCTCAAGATTAGCCCTTTTTCCTAGCCTCTTAGTCCCTTCCCTTTCCCTACCTAGTGGAGCTTAGTCCCCCATTCTCTTTTATCGTGGT
>JASDQU010949189.1:0-14337 GCA_032191745.1 Picea mariana | reverse complement strand
TTTCAGCATAATGGCTGATTGTGAAATATTCATTACATCAGCAAATACTTCAATTCTCTCCAACTCTTTTACTAGGCAAGCTTAAGAAAATAAACACCAAAAATGTGTTTGGAGAGATGAATATCACAGCTCTTAGGGCACAATCTCAACCCACAGAGCTGAAAATCACTTTTATAACAGAAGATTTGTAACAACACTACATCTAGTGTCTAGTTTCATCTAGGCATGCTAAAACACACAACATTTCAGCCCCGCTGTCCCAACAAATCAGTTCACTTAAAACGGCCATGAAACCACTCATACCAATGAGAAACCAAGCCCTTGTTTTCAAATCTGTAACATATATATACATAAATGGAGATAAAGTACAATACCTCATTTCATCCCAAACTAGTACAAGAAGTCCTTTCTGCTCATCCCAAGCAAGGACTTTCCAGTTGCTTCTCAAACCCTAGCTAGGGCATTCACCACCAACAACAAACCCTAACCAGCAATACAAAGGCCTAGCAAGGTATCCCACCAAACTATCTAAACATAGCAAAGGCTCTATGACAAATTAGCATCAACACCAAGAAGTCCACCTTTAGATCTTCCACTTGCACCCCACAAGCTATCAAGGAGATTCACTAGGTATGCATCACACAATCTCCACTTGCATCCAAGTGCTACAAATCTTGCTCTAATGTTTCATCCAACCCTAGGTCTAGCTCACACCATTACTTCAAGACAAACCCTAGTGCTCCAAGTCTTCTCTAGGGTTTATTTCCTAGAATCCCCAAGTCTTTCAACTCTTGTATCACACAATCACAATGACTCCAAGACAAGTACATCAACATTATGGCTACATACTTGAATAGTGAGTTATAACAAAGGATTTCTCTTCCCTTTATATAATACAAGTAAAGAATACCAACAATAGAAAAGTGGACTAGGTCTACATCAACTTACTTTGTCACTAGACTGGATCCATAAGTGTTGCGATCCTCTACCAAAAGAGTATATGTGTTACTATGTTGTTGGGCACTGCCTTCCAAGTGGTGTGTTGTCCAAGCTAAGGCTCCTCGTGTTAAGTGCTCCTCATCACAAGGGTGTATGCTCTCCAAGCAAGGTTCCAAGCTCCAATGCTCCTCCTTCATGTGTGTGTCCTAGGTCCACAACGAACAAGCAAGTCTTTGAACTATTTTATCAAAATTACAAAGACTCCAAGACAAGTGCATCAGGATTACAACTACATACTTGAATAGTGAGTTATAAGAAAGGCTCTCTTCTCCCTTTATATAAGATAGGTGAGGGAGGCCAACAATAGAAAAGTGGACTAGGTCCACAACAACCTACTTTAAGTCATTAGACTAGGTCCACAAGTGGAACATTCCTCTACTAAGAGAGTACACATGAGTATGTGGTTGGGAGCCACCTCCCAAGTGGTGCATTTTCCAAACTAAGGCATCTCATGTCAAGCGCTCCCCATCACAAGGCTACATGCTCTCCAAGCAAGGCTTCAAGCTCCAATGCTCCTCCCCATGTGTGCCTTGGGTCTACAACAAATTCCAAGTAGTGCACCTTCCAAGCAAGACTCCCTCAAGCCAAGCACTCAACCTCCTAGAGTGTGCTACGTGGTTCCAATGCTCCCAGTGCCAAGCACCCTTCCTCCTACTACCTTGTGCACATCCTATGCCAAGTGGTGCACTTTCCAAGCTAAGGCTCCTCATGTCAAGCACTCCTCATCACAAGGTTGCATGCTCTCCAAGCAAGGCTTCAAGCTCAAACGCTCCTCTGCATGTGTGTCTCTAATCCACAACAAATTTCAAGTAGTGCACCCTCCAGGAAAGGCTCCCTCAAGCCAAGCACTTAACCTCCTAGAGTGTGCCACGTGGTTCCGATGCTCCTATTCCCAAGCACCCTTCCGCCTACTACCTAGTGCTCCTCCACAAGATAGCTCCACATCCTATGCCAAGGCCCCATCCTCCTCAACACATGTGCCATGTAGAACATGTCAATAAGATAACTACCTCCATAAGAAGTGCAGCTCCTCTAACAGATAATGTGAGGACAAGCATCCACCTATAGTAAGTTCCCCAAATGTCAATCAACCAAAATAGTATAATATACAATAAGGAGCTAGGGTTTCACCATGTACCACACATCACATGAAGAGCACCCATAGTACAATGTAAACACTTTTGGAGCAACCCAAGAGTTAACATTGTGCACATTTAGCATTTGCTAGTTTAGGGTTTGTTGGTTGGTTCCATTAAATCCTTTTTCTATTTATGGATCTCAAGGATTCTCAACCACTAGTGTGCATTATCTTGTAATCTTTTTAGTGATATGCCAATATCATGCCAACTTCAACAGTTTTACCCATTTTTTTTTTAGAGCCAAACTTTTTCGATTGGACCGTGTTGATTCTGTAGAAATTCTGAGGTCCTATGAGGCTGCCATCTAAGGTCTGTCCTTGACCTTAGTATGGTTCTAAGTTTCAACTGTGTGGCTGTCTTTTCTTGTTGTTTTTGGGACAGCAAACAGTCACCAAACTTTCTGCTCAATATTTGATGGTTAAGTGCCCTTTTGAGTGCCCTTGCAAGTGTTTTCTTTACCCAATGTTAGCACATGCAATATACATCAAAACACATAACACTACTTCTAGATCTTTAACTTTAAAATGTTGATCTACACTTCTAAGCATGCATAAAATTGACACATAGATTTTTGGTCAACATGACCCTAGAAAAAACCCCCCCATGGGGAAAACCAGTTTGGAGCAGATATATATATATATATAAGGCATCAGAGCAAAATGTACAACACAAGAACATATACAAGTGAACCTGGTACAATAGCAACCACTCTCAGATGCCTTGGAGTTCCTTGAAGACCTCCCCACAAGCCTTGTGAAGTAAGGCTCCCCTTGCCTTGGTGAGCCTTTCTTCCTCTTGCTTGCTTGGTCTTTATCCTGATGCCTTTGTCTTTGAGCCTTTTCCTTTACCACTGAGATGCCATGATCTTACCTTTACCCACTTGAAGTTTGAGTGACCCTTGCCTTCTCCCTTGAAGTTTGCGCCCCTCCTCACAAGTGCGCCCTCCTCCAAGATATGGTGCACACCTAGCTTTGGTGCGCCCTCTCCTCTAGCAATGGCCTCCCACTAAGTGCACCCTTAGTGCTCCTCACTAAGACTCCCTCTCACAAGTGCGCAACACCCTCACACAAGTCTCTCATGCAAGAAGTGCGCCTCTCCTCCTCCAAGTGCGCCCTAGACCATAGAATGTGCCCAAGCTATAGTGTATGCCTCCTCCTCCATGGAAACTCCTCCTCCAAGCTATGGTGCCTTCTCCTCACTCAATGGGCAAACCCTCATGCAAGTGCGCCCTCCTCTTCTCAAGAAATGCGCCCAAGCTCTCCTCCTCTTCTCACAAGTGAAGAATGAATCTCATAAATGCACTAAACCCTCCTTTAGCCTCCTTTGGCCAGATCAATGGCCTAGATCCAATCTAGCCAAGTCTAATCAATGGGTGAGATCTAATCCAAAAATCTCACTAAGGAAACCCACTTTCCTTAGTTGCTTTATGTCTATTAATTCACCCACTTTGTGAATTGATTGTCATTTATGACTTAAGTGACATATTTCACTTTTGACTTAAATCTCCTAAGTTGAAGTGAAATTAGAATCATAAAGTAAAGTACAAGGGTAATAGTCTCTCCCTTTGTGTTTAGAGACTCATAAACACATGGGGACCACTTTCCAAGGTACCCAAATCTCAACAGTTTCATGTATGTCTAGTGCACTTGAAAGTCAAATTGTCTACTCCAGCAACAACGACTTGCATCTAAGAGGTTATTGAATCCAAGGGACTTATATGATTAATTTTGTGCCCACTTATTGTTAAAGTTTTTGATAAATGTGGCCTCTATGTTGACGTGATGGTACTGGGATTGGTAGTTTGTTTTCTATGTTCACATAATGGTTATAACATGACACATTGATTGTTGAATCCAGATGCCATGACTTATTAATTTCTCCTGCATTTTAGCGTATTTCACCTTATAGGGGATTTTTATAATTAATTTTGCAGCCATTTTATTGTTGAGTTGTTTGATAAATGTTGCCCATTTAATGGCTATAACTGGACATTTTGATGGTTGTGCAGATATTTTATACACTTGTGGCAAATGATTATGTTATGCATATGGTTTTGTAGTGTTATTCATAGTGGTCTAGTAGATACTGATGCCTTGCTATATGAACCATGTGCTATATGAGCCATTATGGCGTAAGATAGAGTTTTATGGTGGAGAAATGCCTAATGACATTTGGACATAGAGACGTTACTCACCTTAGCACACATGGAGTAATGAAGCAATTTAATCTTGGAGCAATATATTTTGTTGGATGCTTGTAAGCATTCATGGTTTAAATGTGACCTTTAGTATAATCTGCAATATGCACGATATTGCTGCTTCATTCTGACCAATTTCTAGTTCATTTCCTTGTTGTTTAGCCATTCTTTTATTTGTGATGTTTTCTTTAGGAATGGTGGACATATGTATGCATGGGGCCTTCGGATCCTCTCCCAAATTGGCACCTTGGGCTAAGAGGTACACAGCACCGTGCAGTGATGTGGCGTGTGTGGAAGGAGGGGGGGACAGGATTTTTGTACTGGGGAGCAAATTGCTATGAGAAAGCAGTTGTCTCTAGTGCTGAGGTATTGCCTGTTGCTATTTCTTCTGTACATTAAATGTGTGACCATCTTATGGGTTGAATGTGAAATTCATGTCTTTCATATTTATATTATACTTAATTGTTTATAAAACATCAATAAAAAATTTAAATCCATGCACTGCAGATAAAGTTCCGTCGAGGGTTGCCTGCAGGTGATGGAGTGCTCTTTTATCCTGGAGAAGTGTTTTCTACTTCAAACCAGCCAGTTGCTTCTGCTAGATTGGAAAGGATTCTAAGTGGCTTGCAAGTATGTCTCAGCTACTTCATCTATTTATTGATCTCTGGCTTGTGCTCTGTGCCAAGAAGTTCTTGGTTTGCATCATGGAATTGTTGTGTTTAAGGCTTCGATGATGTTTTAGTTTTGAACATGCATCAGGAACTTAACCATAAATTCTAGAATAGTAATTTTCACAAGTCTTGTAGGTATGTTACACTGTATTCAAACTTCATATATATCTTGCAATTGTTGTATTTAAGACTTCCATGATGTTTTAGCTTTAGTTTCAGTCTAATGCTTGTTTGCATGCTTTTGGGTTTGACTTTATTGTTTTTAGCTCGATGACTAAGCTTTTGGATGTTACATCTGCAACAACAATTCGTATTTTGAAATTTGCAAGGCTTTATAAGGAAGCCGATCTTGGTTCCTTAGAATTATCAACATGCTTATTGATATTCCTCAATTTGTATGCAGGACTTTGAATACCTACAGCTGTATTCTTCTAGATATGGTAGGGCCGAAGCCCTAGCACTTTTAGAGAGATCGGGAATTTATTATGGTCCTGAGCGATACACACATGACCATGGCCCTATTGATGTCATGAGAGCAGAGGTTTTCCGTACCTGCAGATCTTCGTGATTTACAAAATGCGGCCTTGATTCTCAAACCACATTATATGTTGCATWATTTTCTGTAATATTTGAAATGCAACTCTTCACCTATGTTGGTAGCAAGGTGTATTTCACGTTTTTGTCACAGTTATTTTGTCTCACAGGCCCATTTATTCAGGATATATTGTTATAGTTACATGGTAATTKTTGCAATCTATTTTATGTTTTCCCTAAAGGGCAACCTTCTTCTACAACTGCCTATTGAAGTGCTTGCAGCCAATGGAAATGAAAGGTGTTTTTGTTTTAGTGTAATTTAAAATGCCCAGAATTTGCTGGGTTATGTCAATGCTTTATATCATGGTAGCAAGATTCGAATACAAACATGAATATGAATACAATTGGGTATGGGGAAAAAACACGTAACCAAAAAAATCTCAGAACACCTCTTAATACTATGACAGAAGTATGCATCGCATATAGATACAAGAATGTTTATTTTGTTAAATTTTAGAAAATTGAAGAATATATATTAACCTTTAAAATTTAAACAATTTCATTCATGTGCATGAGAAAGGATAAAGTTTTCAAGAGACCTTGATTAGTTGATAATTATTCCTAAGTTAATTAAAACTAATAATTAAATTAATGAGCACGAAACTAACAGCCCAGCTGCATCGCGAGATGTATAAACTATTTGTTTTTAAAAGAATAATGAAGTTACAAGTGGTGCTAAACAACATGGGTTTTGACCAAAGGCAGCAAAATAGCCACGAAGACACTTGTCTAGCATCACTGTCCCTTTCGTGATCATGGCCACCCAAAAGTTCAAAACTGCGACCACTGTTATCATCGATGGTGCTCATTAGAGTATGTTGGGCCCACAGCGGAGCATTACCCACATCTTTCCACTCAAGTCATCTGCACCAACACCRTCTTTTCATTTCAACACTTGTAATTGAAATTGTTTCCCATCAATTAATGTCAATCTGCAGTAAACATCCGTGAAATGCATTTCGTCATTGGGTGAGAATTTGATGCTCCCCATCAGGTAACAGCTGCTGCTATAAATAAATTTAATATCAGAAGGCTAGATGACAAGACTTCATGGATGGAAAATTCCAAGGCAGTAAAATAAATTGACAGAGTTAAAGATAGCATGCAATAAAGTCCCTATGTGAACAGGGCTAGTTTTTTTCTAGTTTTAGTAATGGAAATCTTTTCATTTGCTGCTCAGATCATTGTGTTTGCAACTTTGCACATGTGAGGTGCCCATGTATTGTACGGATAATACAGCCAATTTTATATTATTGCTGAATTTCTGACAGGAAAGGTCAATACAGCGGAATTTTGCTACTACGATATTATATCTGCACACTAGTGCTCTGCGGTTAGTATTCCATAGTCAACCATCTTGTTTTGCTACTACGATTTATATCCACGCATTAGTGCCATGCAGTAAGTATGCCGTAGTCAATCATAGAGTAACACAATTTTGTCAAAGACGTGAAAGTAAGTATTATACTTGTTGGCACTGTTATTTATTCGAGAAATGTATTTCCTTTAAATTAAGAGGTCTATAACATTCTGCTCTATTAGTATGGTTGAGAGAGCTTTCATTTTGCTTTACCAATTCATTGAATTTGTTTGCAACAAAGAGGTAACAGGTATATAATAAAGCAGGAACGAGGAAGTCTTCAAGAACAAGGGGCTCATTAACTTAACATTAAGCATGTGATTTTTAGGTTAGCATGATTGAGGAGTAGTTGAGAAACTTCTCAACTCGGGAGGATTTTTCCAACTAGATTTTCTTAGAATTTGTTGCAAAGTAAGCCTTTTTCTTCTTTAAAGACGATGACCATAACCAGAATCCAGCTCAGGCCTCTTATGTGTAGACAAAGACGAGAGGTAATGCTAATTGCCACAAGGGAAGAATATCTCAGGTTTCTTGCCATGAAGTCATGATGGGGTCTACTATATGTACAGGGTTGGAAGTAGGCCTACGTAGAGATGTTTATGTAAGTGAAGGCCGATGATCAAATGGATTGGTAGCAAATTTAGGTTGGGACCTAGGAAGAGATGCAAGATGAGGCGATCATAGGTTCTAGAACTTCACTTAGAGGGAGCTCAGGTGCAATATGTAAGAACCCCGGTGTAAGGTGGTAAATCCACCCAGTCAGAAAGGTCCTGGTCTACTTTCTCGGTTCGGTAAGGTCTCCAGTCAGAGAAAGTAGGCACATCTAGTTAGTCCATCATAGCGATCGGAAGGACATGCTCCTCGCTATATGTAAAGGGTCAAGAGGTAGAGCTGGGGCGGTCTATAAATAGATGTGGGTTGTCAAGGCTGTTCAAAGATTCAAGATCCTTCTTTGAACCACTTGTGTCTCATGTAAGAAGGCACCATTGTTAACCTGAGTTAGAGATTCAAGAGCCTTATTTGAACTACTCTATTTCTTATTCAGTGTAGAACCTTGTTTGAAGGTGGGTAGACATATTTTGTAGTTTGCCCATTAGATTAATTTTTTGTGCAGTGTAGAACTAGTTCTATATCTTAACCTTGTTTGAAGGTGGGTAGGCATATTTTGTAGTTTTCCCATTTAGATTAATTTTTTGTGAAGATTTTTATACTCTAGATAATTTTGTATGTTTGCAAGAGAAAAAAGCACCAAGAATGTTGCAACGCAGTAGTGGTAAGTCTGCTTACGATGGAGGCTAACATTGTGTTTCCATGGAGAACTTGCCTTTCTCTAAAGGTGATATAGATGTTAGGTCATGTCCATAAAATATAAGCTAATAACTTATCTTAACCTTGTTTGAAGGTGGGTAGGTATATTTTGTAGTTTTCCCATTAGATTAATTTTTTGTGAAGATTTTTATACTCTAGATAATTTTGTATGTTTGCAAGAGAAAAAAGCACCAAGAATGCAACGCAGTAGTGGTAAGTCTGCTTACGATGGAGGCTAACATTGTGTTTCCATGGAGGACTTGCCTTTCTCTAGAGGTGATATATAGATGTTAGGTCCTGTCCATAAAATATAAAGCTAATAACTCGTGAAGAGTATAATTGCCTTGTCTCCTTTTGAATAGAAGCTAAAGGGAGACCATACTAATCTACACACCAGTATTTCTTCTGAAATATTATTCTATTTTTGGCTGCAATTTGATGACTTTGAGCCATGTGTAAGTTACACTGGACTCATTCGTTAGTAGTGGAGAGTTGGACTCATTTTTTATATTTCTATCCGGGTTTGTGAGCCTCTGAATTGGATTGATTACATTTTAAAGTTACGGTGATGCAGTTTGGTTTAATTTTTGGCATGGCTAGTTTAATTTTTGCTGTATTGAGCTAAGGTACATGTCTAGGTATTGAAGATGGACTCTGTAGACGGGTTCAAAAGAATGTCGAATGGCTTTGGAAGCAGTTTAAACACATGACGAAATGGCTCTCTTTCAGTTGGTCAGAATAATGGGAGGGGAAGCCCACATGTTTGGTCTAAAATTCGACACGATTCATTTTTTATTGATGAATATGCATTTATCAGATGTTGGCATTGTACAAATCTGGTTGTAATTGGGGTATTTGAGGGTGCTGCAAATGAGAAACTCATCAATCTAAAATTGCAATTTCAACTTCATTTTTTATTGATGAATATGCATTTATCAGATGTTGGCATTGTACAAATCTGGTTGTAATTGGGGTATTTGAGGGTGCTGCAAATGAGAAACTCATCAATCTAAAATTGCAATTTCAACAACGATTGCCAGGTTCGATTCTGGTGATGAAAATCAGAAAAGGTCAAAATCATAAAACATATAAAATTATTTTGCTTTCAAGTGACACCTGTGCTTGAAATTACTCTAGTTGGTTTATAGATTAGCTTGGCCACAATCAAAGAGGTGGCATTATATATTTTTGACATGCAAGATAAATTTGCAATATATCTCTTGCATGTTTTATAATGTTCTTTATCAATCTGTATTTGCTAATAAAATTTTTGAATTAATTTGTTTTTTTGGGTGTAATGAATTTATGAGAAATTCAATATTTTCTTAATATTTATGTTTCTCCAAGGGGTAATAACTTGGCCCAAATTGTCTATAAGTCAATGAGTTGGTTCAAAATTAGTCTTCGTTTTAGGCTTTTTTTTTTCGTAAGTAGGTATATTTTGTATTAACTATTGACATAATGTACAATAAAAACATAGCAAAACAGCTCCAAGAGACCATGACAATCTCTGGGCAACCAAAAAAACCTGCCCCAGTGGGGAAACCAAGCCATTAAGCAGTTCATATGTCTTGAAGTTCTGAAAGAAAAAAACAATTGTTTGAGTATGATTATACAACTGACTGTCTGTTATTAGCCTATGATTATCTAGATAGCATGGACTAAAAAGAAACTGAAACTAAAGCAACTATCATCAATGATCTTGTGAGACCTGTGGGTAAGCAACAACAAAGGTAGTCCTTTGGGCAACAACATTAGATGAATCTAGGCCTGAGTAGTGTCTGTCAGGGGGGGAGAAGGGCGATCCTAATCGAGTAGCCATCCAAGTGAGGATTTCATAGATGTAGGCATTTTGGATCTCAAGGGCTTCCATTCTGCCCTTAAGCTACCTAAAGTCCACATCCTTAAGCAACAATCCTAGAGCAATCAAAGTCTTTGCGTGCTAGTATATTTCTACCTTTTTGAAGAAGACAAAATTTCTAGTGCGGGTGCAGCCTATGTCCAGAATAATATTCCCAACCTCATCTTCCACTTCGTCCGCTTCCTTGAATTCACGAACGAGTCGAGCTTCATCTTCCAAGGCGTCCATGGTTGTTTGAGCATCAGTAGGGACAGAGGCAAAGTGATGGTAGCAGAGCCTTAGCAGCACGCACAACGCGAGAATGGGTAGCAACAGGGCGCCCGGGTCTTTGTCCTCAAAGTGCCATGGGAGCACGTAGAAAGAGGAGGGGAGGTGAACCTGGGTGTATAGAGGGAGGAGCGAAAACGAGCAAACTGGGAGAGAATGCAAAACGAAATGCTTGCAAACATGGAGCTTAGGATCCTTCTGGCTAATAGCCTTCATACTCTGCATGAGGAATTTAAAGATGAGAACTCTACCTGGATCAACTATAATATCTTGGAGCTAGGCATCCTTCCGAATCTTGAACCCATGTGTCTATTTGATGTGCTAGTACCAATCGTTCACCCAATTCATGATCATGAGAGGATTGAGCATTGCAGTCACCACTCCTTGCGCAATGATCCACACCATCAGATCGAGATGACTCAAATTCATCGCCCGTTTGGTGTGAAATGCCCTGAGCCTGGAGGGGGTGCATGTCATCTATGCGAAGGGCATCATTTGGAGTAATGGCAGCGTAATTCCAATGAGCTTCATAACCTTGGTCTGTCACCTGTATTAACTCATGGCATACATGCATTCGTTGAGAGAGAAAGCGGCTTTCAAATGTTGAGGGGACGTGGGAGAGGCTATGTGCATCGTCCACTTGTGTGTTCGTAGTGAGTGTCAGATGGGGCACAACCACTGCTTGTCTCCGTTGGCAGGAGGACAACACCCCATCTGGGGGTCTTTGTTTTAGGCTTAGGTTATCTATGTTTTTATGTTTTATAGGACAATTTTGTTTTAGTATTTTTTCAATTTGTAAATATTCCATGCTTGTAGTTGATCCAAGTATTGTATTGCACCCTGGCCAACGAAATCAAGGAGATGCCAACATCTTTGTCAACTATTGTGAAAGTGTTGACATTGAGCTTGATAATGTCCTCTAAAACGTGAAGTGGGCTAACGAGACCCATTGTGCTATCTTGGGGGGTGTGAGAAATTCCTTCTTGTGACTCTCCTAATATCCATCATTGATGAGCCTCTCAATGAGAAAAGAAAAGAAAACTAGTGATGTGCAATTGATTGGAAGATCTAAGTTGGGGATGAAGAATGGTAGTTGACCATCTTTTATGGGACCAAGGAATAGGAAGCCTGGGTTGCCTCATAGTATTTTGCAAGGAGAAGCATTATTGCATGGATCTACCTTTAGTTGATTATGGCTATCATAACTATCAAATGCTTGATGACCCCAATGGCGTACATAGGTTGCAAGGAGGTGATTAATCTTGTCACTTTAGAGTTGTAAGATTTGTTGTTTAAAAGTAATAGCCTCTTAATGTTAAAGGGTCAAACAAACTATATAATGGATGCAATTAGTAAGAGACCCCAATAATCTCTATATGGATAGTGAAATATCTCTTGAATCATATAATAGATAAGGCTAAATATGGAATGTTTCTACATTTGTATCTATTAAATGATCAAACTCCGCAAATCTTATACTCTTGTGGAATATGGCAATTGTAATTTGATGTAAAGGCAATATGCAACCAAAACGAACCAAGGGAGGGTCCTAAGCCCATGTGACTAGTGTTGTTTTAGGTAGACAAAATGAACAATAAGACCATCAATAATCCACAAGGAAGTGCTTAGCATAAGGCATTATAGGGTTGAAACATTGCAAGGGGAAATCTCGTGTCATCTAAATGAATTGTTGATAAATACCCCCTTTGATATTTATCTTAAAAGTCAAGAATGTAAAAGATGTGTGAGAGAAGAATGTGTTTTACAAGTAACCAAATAGATTATTGCAATAAAGAAGAGCTTGCAAGTGCTTAGCATAAGACATTATAGGGTTGAAACATTGCAAGGGAAATCTCGTGTGATCTAAATGAATTGTTGATAAATATCCCCTTTAATATTTATCTTAAAAGTCAAGAATGTAAAAGATGTGTGAGAGAAGAATGTGTTTTACAAGTAACCAAATATATTATTGCAATAAATAAGAGCTTGAAAATTACAAACTACAATAAATCCTTACAAACAAGCAAAATAATAAAGTGAGTCTTTTTAATCCTTACAAACAAGCAAATAGATAAAAGAGTTTGAAAAGTACAAACTACACTAAATCCTTACAAACAAGCAAAATAATTGAGTGAGTCTTTTTAATCCTTACAAACAAGCAAATAGATTATTAAATCCTTACAAACAAGCAAAATAATTGAGTGAGTCTTTTTAATCCTTACAAACAAGCAAATAGATTATTTCAATAAAAAAATAGAGTGAATACAAGTATAAGCTACAATAAATCCTTACAAACAATTAAAATGATAAAGTAGTAAAATGAATCTTTTTAGTGCATTGAGTACTACAAGTACATGACAATTAAGTTAACCAATAGTGCAAATAGATTATTGCAATAAAAATAGAGTGAATACAAGTATAAGCTACAATAAATCCTTGCAAACAATTAAAATGATAAAGTAGTAAAGTGAGTCTTTTTAGTGCAGAGTATTACAAGTACATGACAAATCTACAGAGTCGACTGAATCAAAAGCATATGCATAATCAGAAGGAGCATAATCCAAATAAGTAGCTGCTGGATTGACTTCTGAATCTATTGGTTCTTCTGGTTCTTCTACGACTGGCTTTGTTGGCACTGGGTCTCGATCTCATCCTGGAAGGGATGGCTCTAGAAATGGAAGGGATACTGAGCGAGGTGGTGAAGCAGAGTCTTGTGTTTTTAATAAACAGTCGCAGGAAAGAGAGAAAGACAGAAAGAGAAATCTAACCAAGGTAGAGAAATGTGCATATCTGTTATTATACGATGCACCCTCGCACTTGGTAGGAGCTAGATCACTTCGTCATTTCGATCAATTTTTCCCATCGATTCAGTCCCGATTAGGTAGGGGAAATACACATATCTGTTATTACACGAGGCATACTCGCTTTTGTTCATATGAATCTATGTTAGAATGCATATATGAATACACAGCCTCAAAAGAGAGATGTGAATCAATCTTATTATACTATGCATGGTTGGTGATTTGATGTTCACATCTCGACGAATTTGATGTGATGAATCCCCAATCTCAAAGGAGAATTGGTGAGTGAACATTATGAACGATGCACTCTTCGGTTCAATTCTGTATATGATGGATGCTCATGACAAAGCTAGGTAATTCATAGAGTCAAAAGCATGATGAATGAGCCTTCTTCATAGCCTGATTCTGAGATCAAACCCCGTGTTCAAAATACAAAATTGGAGATCAAACAATGTGGTAATCCCAAATAAAATGAAAGAGATTCCCAGGGTGGTGGGTGGGGCAGAGGATGTATCCATTCCAATGATTCCATGATGTTCTGTGTTCCTTGATTGTCGAGGTATGAATCCCTATGAATCCCTATTCAATCCCTTTGTAATTGAGATAGAGAATCCCATGATGCATGCTTCTGACAAATGATGCATAGTTATGGCCCTGTATATGAACCAATGTGTCTCGAATGTTCCTTATGTGGCTGCTAAGAAACTAATAGATGTTATGTTGTTACGAATGTCGATGAATCCCAAGTGTGAATACCAACCAGAATAAGAAGCAAGCTGTGTACCAAGTGTGAAAATCCCATGATGCACATAGCCTGATTCTGAGAGAAAACAACATGATTCAATTTCCCCCTTCTCACCTGGTGTTTGTGTACCCCAGCCTCCTCGTCGTACCTATAGAAATGAGCCCTTGTCACCCTACCTGGTAGCCGTAGTTTTCCCTATCCGGTAGCCGCATGTAAAACTGATAATTTGTACTCCTGCTGTCTGGTTGCGTATATAAAATTAACCCCTACCGTATATCACTTTGTTACCGGTTGCTGCAGTTGAAAGAATAAATATACATCTGTGCCAAGGAAAAGGTACGTTAGACCAGTTGATCGTTGAATTATTTGAGTGCTTGTTGATAGGTTCATAAATC
>JASDQU010949186.1:19970-32550 GCA_032191745.1 Picea mariana | reverse complement strand
CATGGGTTCTCTTACTCCACAAAGCGTCTTCCCGTAAGGGATTTCACCATAAGGGGACCACTTTGGAGTTCATCCATATTTACTTCTTATCAACCATGAAAAAAAAATAATGAGTCATATTTACATCAAACAATATTGGTTCCATTACCCAAACCTTTGTGCCACGGGGTTTTCTTCAAGGGTGTACATCAATGACAACCAACCTTAATCAACACTTAAATATATAAAACCCTACATGGAAATTGTAGGGTATGAATGCTCATTTCTTGTCCTTAACCAAAGTGACGTTGTAGCCCTACAGGATAGTCTGGTAACAAATTTCTCCTACAACAAACCTATCTGGGACATGAGCGAGGAGAAAATGTGGTGCTTCGATGGCCCCAAACATGCTAATATAGGTTGTGGTCTCATCTAGGTACCAGTGCATTACTTTCGAAATCATTTTTTTGGCCGCTACAGAAAACCTTGGGCATTCCTTTTTAGATATAATGAAATAAATCTAGGCAATGAATTCATCACAAATAAGGGCATAAGACTTCTTGTACCTGTTTTCCCATAGGATGTTTAATTAGACATGTATAGGAAGATCTCCAACGTTCCATCTCAAATTCATATCAGCGAAGACATTCCTCACGCAGATTACATCTAGAAGATACGAGGCCATGTGAAAAGAGGGTGCTTCTCCCTCCTTTTGGGACTAGGCCTGTAGTATACTGGTGCTCAATTTCTTGGAGATAATTTCTCCCCAATTGAAGCTGCTCTCGAAAATCTCCACATTGTATGCCAAGGGCATCCATGCCTCCGAGAACTTGGCGCATTCCTTTTCTCCATATAATCGACAGATTAGAGCCATCAACTAGATATATGGCTCCCTCATATTCATTGTCCCGTACCAGCTATTTCTCTGGTTCATAAATTTCTTGTCTTCCTTCCACCAGGAATCCATTAATTGGATGGTGTCATGGAATTCATAGAACTTCACCATGAATTTTGTGTTCAACCGCTCCTTCGGGTCCCTGATTTTGTAGTACTTATGGACCTATGTCGGGAGAAAAACTCTGACACATCTGCCATTCTCATCTTTGATCAATAACTTTTGTGTGTATGTGTGATCAATTATCCAACTCAAGGTCTCGATGCAGGGCAAGACTGGAGTTTGGCAGGCTACCATATGCAATCACGATTGTCTGATATTCGGGAAAACCTAGTCGTAAAGCTCCCTTACATCCAGGTCGTTGTGTGGGATAAACTTTGGGTAATATTCCCGATTGATTCTATTGAATAAATCTCCCCACTGTGGGAGCATTATTTTTTATCCAGTGGTTGCTTTTGTATCACCAAAAGCGGGAGGTTGAATAAATTTATTCTTGGTTGATGTTTTGATGACCGACTCTGCTCTGTGAGCAAATTCCAACTGCCTCATCGTGTCGGGAGAAGATCATTCACCCATCTCTACTTCATTTAATTTCGTTTCCCTCGGAGAGTGTCTGGTCATTGGCTTCCTTGGAGGAATTTTCCCTAAAGATAGAATAGCGTAAGACATCATGTTGCAGATAGGATGTTGATACATAAAAATCATGACCGTCGAACTGATAAAATTTAACACATACCTCTTCTTCACGCTAGCTTAACCTGATTTTTTGAAAGTCTGAGAATAAAACACAACTCTTGAGACGCTCTCTTCACTTCTTCTGCTGCTCTAGAAATGGGAAACTTGTGTGCAGAATGGAGGTGTTCGAAGTTGTCTTAGTGATTTAAATAGAGATAATACTTACCTTATCGCATCAGTTATTCAATTTGGGATATGAGTGTATTTCTACAAACTTTGTCACCAGATATTCATTATGTTCAAGATTAAATGCAGTTGTAGGTTGGAAAATGCGGGCATGGGCTATAATGTGGTCTATCGGCGATTTCAAATTCTCGTTGTTCAATCGGTGCACAGGGTAGCAACGTATGTGGAGAAAAACATTAACTAGCCTATTGAATGGCAGAATCTGATCTTATTGTGTGCTAAAAACATCCCATCATTACACTAAATTAATGGGTGAATCGGGAGTCAGGGATTTTCATTAGACCATTTCGTTGATATCTCTCGGCAAGAAATCCGACGCCATGCCATATTGTCATACAATGTTGATGTGGAAATGTGAACTTGGAAGTGTGACTAGGACACGGGGAAAACCTAAGGTGACTCAGGATGAAATTAGGACATACGAAATGCCTACGTGACAAAGACATGTGGCACTTGAAACTAGCGTCTTCATTTAATCATTTTATTCAGAATCAGAGAATTTTCATTAGCTAATCGTTTGAACAACAGGTCCTACCATGCTGGTGCCGAAAAGTATCAAGTATCGACGATCGGAAATAATTTTAAACATTTTTTCCCGGATTACCCCCCTCGAAACTTACCGATGCCGAAAATGCATCAGGGATTGGTGACCAACGATTTGTAAAATTCAGAAATTTTTGATGATTTAACCTTTTTGGATTTCACCAATCCCTGATAAAAATGCATCGGTAATCAGCTATCGGAGATTCATCATGGCCCATGTCAATTTTATCCCTCTCGTATTTCGTTGATGCCGATGAGAAAATGGCCACCTCCTAAATCATCTTTGTGAACAAATAGCGTACATCTACTTCGCTTTTACCAATGTTGATGATACATTGGAGATCGGAGATTATTGTTACTATGCGGTCATTTATACCTATTTGTAATTTTCTGATCTCTGGACATAAGCGCGTGGGTCACAAAATTCGTTGCAGATTCTTAGTTAAAATGCCAAGTTCTTTTTAGAAACAAAGGTTTCTCATTGAAAGGTTCACACAAATCCAATTTGATCGATGAAGAGACATGAAAACCAAATAATCAATCCCTCCACAGTGGACTCAATCCAGAAATCAAAACAAAAGAAAACAAGTGGTACCCAAAAGAGACAAAATTTCAAGAAAGCTTTTAGGGTGTGTTGAGCACTCAACAGACGGCTAGATCTCCTTCTCGGAATACAGACATTGAAGTTTATATTTCTTGGAAGACTCCTATAGAAGACTCTAAAACATGCATGTTCTCTCCCTTTCGGGGTCTAATAGCTAATCAATGTAAGTCGTCGATCTGACGAAGCTCCTCTCCCATATTTAATCGCATTCGTTGATTTATGGAATTTTGCAACTTTCAAAACATGATGAATTTGACTTTGATTCTTGCATTCTATCACCTACAATACAATAAATTACTCCTCTATACACACACAATGCTTATATGAATTCAATAACACACCACAGAGGACATATATTCATACACACAATTCTCTTATTTCCATGATCGAAGAAATAAAATAACACAGTGACGTTATGTTCCTTCGTGGTATCTCAGACCTATGAAAGCACACAATCTCACAAAATTCTCTCTCTCTCTCTCTCTCTCTCTCTCTCTCTCTCTCTCTCTCTCTCTTACAAATATTACCAATATATTATGATCTCTCGGGTAGCTCCTAAACCAACAAATCTCGAGCCATTCTAACAAATCCCTAAATCTAGAATATGTTCCTAAATTTGAGCAACAAACCAATATCTATCAAAACAACTTGATAGGATATATCTTCTAAGATATCTCTAGAAACATATAGCTATTACAATTAAATAAAATACTTAGGGAACCAACTCCCTTGGTAAATGTGTTAAAAACCAAATATCAACATAGCATAGAAAAACCTCAGAATAAGTACGCAATGCCTTGAAAAATAGAGAATTTCATATAATAAGCCTCTTAGAGGGGGAAACCTCCTTATACACCACATAAATTTCAAATACAATATGATTCCAAATGAAAAGGTCTCCTTGGTATATATAGGAGACTATGAGGTACAATTACAACTAATGGACCCAAGCCGACATAATAAAATAACATTGCTAATGTAATATACCCCAATTAAGGGGTAATGTGCCACTATTTAGGGATTAACATGCCCCTCCCCTTCAGACAAGTGTTGTCCATAATTCTTGAGTAATTTTGGATGCTTCTGTATAAAATAATCATCTTCCCAAGTGGAATCTTCAGCAGGTAGTTTCCTCTACTTAATGAGATACTCTGAAATGGATCTATTCATCAGCTGGAAAATTCTTGTGTCAGTGATAGCTTCAGGCTCCAATATGATTTTTCCTTCCTCATCAAGTTCTAACAATATAGTTTGAAATGGGATCTTGTCACCTATAACCTTATTTAAGTATGAAACATGAAAAACTAGTTGTACTCGTGAAGATGCAGGCAACTCCAATTTGTATGCCATAGTATCAATATTTTGCAACACCTTATAAGGGACATAGTACTTTGGTGATAATTTATTATCCTTCTTGGCTTGCTTGAGGGACATATGTTTGTATGGTTGTAGTATTAAAAACACTCAATCCCCTACTTCAAAGCTTCTTTCACTACAAAGTTGATCTGCTTGTTGTTTCATGTGATTCTGTGTCATTGTCGGGTTGTCCTTTAAGATTTAGATAACTTGTTGTTGATGCTCAATGTGACATTCCACTGCTTGAACCTTAGATTTTTATTTTATTGAAGAAGTGATGGAAGGAGGGTGGTATTCATAGAGTGCCATAAATGGTGTCATTTTTGTTGCAATATGAAAGAAATTGTTATATCACCATTTTTCCAAGGGTAACCATTTAAACCATTGTGTTTGTTTATCAGAGACAAAGCAACGAAGGTAGCCTTCCAAAAATTTGTTCACTATCTCGGTTTTTCCATCAGATTTAGGATGATAGGTTGAGCTATGAGCCAATTGAGTACCCAAACAAGAAAATAATTCTATCCAAAAATGTCCAGTGAAGATGGGATCTCTGTCACTTACAATAATATTTGGGCTTCCATGTAGCTTTTAAACTGTCTCCATGAATGCGGTGGCAATTGTACTTGCTTTGAAGGGATGAGAGAGTGCACAAAAGTGTGCGTACTTGGTCAGTCTATCAATAATCATCGCGATGACCCTCTTTCCTTTGGACTTTGGTAACCATGTGATGAAATCCATGGAAGCCTCCTCCCAACACTTACTTGGGATGGCTAATGGTTGTAAAAGACCTGGGGTCTTAATTGTTTCCACCTTATTTGTTGGAAAACCAAACATTTTTCCACAAACCTTTGAACATTAGTTTTAAGGTTGTCATGAAAAAAATCCTTCTTGACCCTATGGTAGGTTTTCAAAAATTTTGAGTGCCCTCCGACCGGAGAGGTGTGCAATTCCAATAGTACCTTTTGTTTGAGTTGGGAGTTCTTACATAAATATAAGTGATCTTTGTACCATAGTGAATCATTTTTCCATGTAAATGTATCTGATACACCGGAATCCTATTGAAACCTTTGAATGAGAGTAAACACGTTTTCATCATTCTTCCATTCATCCCTTGCTTATATTATCCAATCAAGTTGGATGATTGAGATAGCACAGAGAAAGGCCTCAACATATTCATCCTTTCTTCAGAATGCATCTACCACAACACTTTTCTTCCCTTTTTATAGATGATTTCAAAATAATAACCCAATATCTTTGTCACCCATTTTTGTTGTTCTTCTGAAGATAGTCTTTGTTCTAAGAAGTATTTAAGACTATCATGATTTGTTTTGACCTTGAAGTGCATACCTATTAGGTAAGGGCGCCATTTCTTCAATGCATGTAGTATTTTTCCATCATTTCCGTCGCATAAATGGGTTTTTGTAAGTCCTTTCCCTTGAGTGGACGAATTCAAAAGCAAGGGGCCTTCCTTCTTGCATTAGAACAACACCAATGTCATTTCCCAAGGCATCACATTCCATAATAAAAAAAAAAATTGAAGTTTGGTGTGGTCAAGACAGGAGCTTTGCACATCACCTCTTTAAGTTGTTCAAAAGCTTGTGTTGCCTCTGGAGTCCATGAAAATGCATCCTTCTTATTTAATTTCATTAAAGGTGTTGGTGTTCTTCCATAGTTCCAAACAAACTTGCAGTAGTAACCTGTCAAACCCAAAAATCCTATAATATACTTCAATGTTTTGCGAATCGGCCAGTCCATCATGGCCTTAATCTTGTTAGGGTCTACCTTGAAACCTTCATGAGATACAATATGACGCAAATAATCTACCTCCTTCACACCAATGAAACATTTGGATGGTTTGGCATATAGTTGTTTCTCCTTTAGTAGTTGTAGCACCTTGTCAACATGTCGCACATGATCCTCCCAAGACTTGCTATAGATTAGTATATCATAAAAAAATACTAACACAAATTTTTGAAGGAAGGGATTGAAAATGGAATTCATCAACCCTTGGAATGTGGAAGGTTCATTTGTAAGGCCAAAAGGCATGACCGAAAATTCATAATGGCCTTCATGAGTTCAGAATGTTGTTTTGGGGATATTTGCTTCCTTCATTCTAATCTAATGATACCCTGAACGGAGATCCAACTTTGTGAAATAGATTGCTCCATGTATTTCATCCAACAATTCATCAATGACGGGAATGGGAAACTTATCTTTAATAGTGATCTTGTTGAGCTCTCTATAATATGGACACATACGCCATGAGCCATATTTCTTGAGTGCCATTACCACCGGTGTAGAGTAAGAACTTTGTCTAGGTCTAATAATGCCAACCTCTAACATTTCTTCAACCATACCCTCAATTTCACTCTTCTAGGCATAAGGGTATCTGTAAGGCCTAATGGTAGGAGGAACACTCCTAGGAATTAGGTGAATAGCATGATCATGATTTTGAGAGGGTGGAATACCTTTGGGAATATCTTCAAATAATTTGGAATTCCTATCAATGATCCCTTGGAGATCTAGGGGAATAGATGGCTTAGATGTTTGAACATATAGTGAGCATAGTTGTACAATTACACCATGATTCCCCTTTTTCAATAATTTTGTCATGCCATTAGAGCTTATCACCTTACTGGGTTTCCTTGTGATACCCCTTAACTCAATTTATTTTCCTTCCAGTGAAAATTTCATGAAAATTTATTGAAAATTAAAACCCATTGTTCCTAATGATTGTAACCATTGGATTCCTAGTACGACATTGGCCCCACCCATGGGTATATCAATCATTGGACTATTCATTACATATTCCCCCAGACTAAGATTGATCTTATTGCATTTTCCTGAGCAATTGATAGTTCCTCCATCTGCAATCATTACTTGAAACTCTAGAGTTGGATATACAAAGCAATTGAGAGCTTTGGCTAATTTATAGTGAATGAAATTATGAGTACTACCAGAATCAATTAGGACTATTACCTTTTTCTTTTTGATATATCCTTCGATCTTGAGGGTTTGAGGAGTGCTAATTCTATCCAATGCATTACATGATATCGTGGGAGTCAACTCTTCAGAAGAAATCTCTTTTGTGTTTTCATCTTGAGATGGTTCGTGTTATTTTTCTTATTCTTCTTCCTCTTCACAATCTATGTAGAATAATTTCTTCTCACCACACTTATGTCCCTTATTGTACTTGCTATCACAATTAAAGCATAAACCTTCTTCTTTTCTTTCCTCCAATTGTTGAGGTGTCAACCATGTAGGTTGAGGTGTTTTAGAATAAGGAACATTATTCTCTCAATAGATGTTAGGAGTGGTCCTTCTAGTAGCCATTGCCATATTTTTTCTTTCAACATTTCTTGCCACCCTGGATGCATTCTCCAATTATTTGGGTTCCCAAAGGTGAACCTCATGTTGAATGTTATCCTTTAAAGTTCCGATGAATACATCAATCAGGTGCTCATCTGGAATATTTATTACCTTTATATTCAATTTTTTGAAGTTCTCAATGTGCTCTGCAACGAAACCCTTTTGCTTGAGATTTATAAATTGGATAGAGAAGGTATTGCTCCTTGTATCCTCATAGTGTGCTATCAATTCTTCCATGAAAATTGTCCAAGTGACGAGTGATTTGCGAGAACAAATCCATCGATACCACACAAATTGATTGGGTTATAAATATAAAGAAACAATCTGTACCTTTTGTGTATGTGCCACATCATGTAGATCAAAGAATTGCTCCATCTGAAGTATCCATGTGATTGGATTCTTGCCATCAAACTTCCTCATATCGATCTTAGGAAAGTGGTTGGTCTTCAACCCAAAATTGGAGTTTCTCTATTCTTGATTCATGTTCCTTGTGTCCTCGTCATGAATTTCATGGGATACATTTTCACTTTCAGGTGTCCTCTCTATTAGGAAAATTTTCAATCCTTCCATGATCTCCCTTTTTAAACCATCCATCATCCCTTGTAGTTCATTTTTTGTTTTTGTATTCTTTTGTAAATCATTTATGTCCCTACGCATTTCTTCACCTTCATCAAGAGTCCAAGTAGGATTGTTTGGATTCTTATTTCATGTATAAGTTCCCTTTTTTGGTGGCATGTTGGCCAAGTATCACTTTTAAACCTTGATTTCGAAGTGGTTTTGTTAGACGATCTTTATTCTATTGTATCTCCAAAATTTCAGCCCTTCTGGGTATGAAAATTTATTTTTTGTAGTTCTCTGATATTTCTTCTCTACAATGCCATGGGTGTGATAAAAATTGTATGTTCCAAGTGGAAGTTATGGTAACTTCCCCACAGCTTGCTGAATTTTTCCCTTCTAGGAGAGTGTACTTGTAAAGAATGCCAAGATCACAATATATGATATTTGATTCTGAAACTTGTACCAGAAATACTACAGACTGTCTAATATCCAATGCAACTAGTCTCACTTAATTTGGATACTCATTGAAGAAGATATCAATTTTTTACCTGGAAGACCTGTTTGAGACTAGTTAATATGTCTAGTTAGATACTCTATCTTGCACAGGGTATATATACAAAAGTAGGATGACCCAAAAGCTGAAATTTTTATCACAACTACCTTGATAATTTCTATGAAAATCCTCCATATTTCAGGGTCTAAAACGTTACAGAAAAAATTTCATAGAAAAAATTACGCGATGAGTAAATTCGGGATGATTTCATAGCCCTATTTTACACAGGCTATATCTCTGAAAGTATAAGGCCTCAGGAGAGGAAATTTGAACCCAACCTAACATACCTTGATCCATATAATAAATATCCTCCAAGTGGTTCCTTCTGAAATATGTAGGAAAAAATTTATAGAAAAAATACCAAGGTGTCTCAGATGTAGCAGTGAAACCCCAAGACCTTGATCTCTGATACCAAATGTTAAGAACCAAATATCAAGATAGCATAGAAAAACTTCAGAATAAGTACTAAACACCTTGAAAAGGAGATAATTTCAGATAATAAGCCTCTTCAAGGGGGAAACCTCCTTATATACCACATAAATTCCAAATACAAGATGATTCCAAATAAAAAGGTCGCATCGGTATATATAGGAGACTAGGAGGTACAATTACAACTAATGGACCCAAGCTGACATAAATAAAATAACATTACTAATGTAATATGCCCCAATTAAGGGGTAATATTCCACTATTTAGGGCTTAACAAAAATTTTGTGAGCCATTAGGTCAATCATGAAAATTACTAGCAGATGCTCATGCATCAGACTCCCGAGGAAAAAAAGAATGATTCATGAGATCTTCAACACTTGTGTCATACTTGGAAATTTATGTTGTTGTTATCTGAGTAGCATCCTCCACTGGTTGATTCTTCCATTTAACCAAATATTGGAAGTAGTATTTATCTCTAGTTCTTTTTTCCACCCTCTTATCCAACATTGCTTCAATATTTTTTTGAACTACTTTAGTCAATTGTTCTTTCCATCCAATGGTCTGATCTTCATCACTTACAAGTTCATATGTTGAAACATCATATGTCCCTTTGAAGGGATGAAAATATGCAACATTAAAGATTGGATAAATTCCAATGTCTCTTGGAAGTTCTATTTCATAAGCATTTGAAGAAATTTTCTTAAAATTTTACATGGCCCAATCTTCGTAAGCTTTAGTTTGTTATATGTACATGTAGGAAACCACTCCTTTCTCAAGTATTCCATTACCATTTCACCAACATGAAAATCCATTGATATTATTCTCATGTCTTCCCTCTGTTTGTACTTGTTTCCGCTCTCCTGCAACTTTTGCTTGAATCAAGTCAACCAAAATTGAATCAAAGACATGCAAAATGGGTTGAATTTCTGCAGAATTTTACATTTGTGATTAGGATACTAGTGGTAAGGAAAATAAGGTTGTTGATGCATTGAGTAGGATTAATTAGAATTTACAAGAGTTTCAAGTCAACACTTTAGGATTGTCCATCAAATACTAAAGTGTTGACTTGAAACTCTTGTAAATCAAATTAATCTTACTCGATGGATCAACAACTTTATTTTCCTTACCACTAGTATGCTTAATCACAAATGTAAAATTCTGCAGAAATTGAACCCACTTTATATGTCTTTGATTCAGTTTTGGTTGACTACTTATGAATTGTAATGCATGATTATCAATGTATAGAAAAAATTATTTAGGCATGAGATAATGATCTAGGAGGATCTCCACACATGGGAAGGAATTTTACTTTTCTCGCCATGTTGAGTTGAAATTGGTGATGAAGTGGTGAAAGGGTGAACTTATGTGTTTATGAGTTTTATAATCTCACGCATTTTTATTAATGCTTTGTGAGATAAGTCTCATGCATTTATCATTTTATTTGATTAATGCTTTGTGAGATGCTCATGTATTTTATCATGCTTTAAATGATCTTTTGAAAAAACTCATGCATTTAATTCTTTTTGTAAAATGATTATTACTTGTGAGGGAAATTAGATTCACGTATTTTTCATTAAAATTGTAATTACGGAAATTGGTTTTGATGTGAGAAACCACCTCACACCAATTTTCCAATTTTCTCAATCATAGGTTGAGAGAATCTATTGGAGTTACTTCACAAACACCTAGGATTTATTTTTCCTAAGGTTTTTCCTTGGTTTTTAGTCATTTTTAGTCAATATCCAGTCTCCTATATTTTAGGGGAGAATATTCTCTTCAGTTCACACTTCAGTTTGACTAGTTGAGTTGAGTCTAGATCCTGCATTGTTTTTGTCACCATGCAACATTGGGATCATCACCATGCTAGTGCGCACTTGCCTTGGGATCATCACCAGACTTGTGTATTACCCTTGATTCCTTTATCTACTCCTCACTACACTCTGTTCAGTCAGTTAACTAAAGACCGGTTGACTAGTTAACTCAGCTAGGTGGCAGTTCAGTCCCGTAACTGCCTGAGAGACTAGACTAGGTGGAAGTTCACTCTCGTAACTATTTGTGTGTGTCCAGATCACTCTAGACCACCATTACGGTGCATTGGTTCTCCTATAGTGCGCATTCATTGATTTATACAGAGTATATCATGTGTAAATTATTCATTATTCATTACGGTTAATGAGAATTCTTCCATTCTTTCTCTCCTTCTTCTTATTTCTCAATTTCTCTCTGCAAATGTGTGTAGTATTTTCTAGCTAGATATATTATGTGAAATTTCAACACATTTTCATGGTATCAGATTTGACGTACTTCTAATCAAAAGATACACCAAAAAAAATTTCAAGTACAAAAGATTGAAGACAGCAAAAAGATGGATTTCCCAAAAGAATTCATTCTTACATCTTACAACTACTTTGCATGGAAGGAGAAAATAGTCATACATCTTCGAAACAGAGGATTGTACATGTTAACCTTGAATATAGAAATAGAATCGACATCAGACATAGAAAAATCAAATTATTTAAATCGAATGGATGAAGCATTCGGAACAATTTGCAGTCTTATTTCTCCTAATCTCCTTTTTCACATATCTTCCTGTCAGACTCCCAATGAAGCCTGGACCACCTTGGAAGGGCTCTTTGGAAAAAAGGATGAGATGAGGGGACACATGATGGAGGTGCAATTGCTCACATTGGATCCAAAAATCTTCGACAATATCCAAGGTTTCGTTACAAAATTCAAGGATTTATTGTCGCAACTCAAAGCTTGCAGGGTTGATAAATCTAAGGAGGAGAAACAAATGGTTCTCACTATTCTCTCCAAACTTGGTCCTGAATTCTCTGTGTTCGTTTCCACTGTCCATTCATTCATATTCTCCGTTGGATCTGTTATCACTCCAGGAAACTACTTAGGGTTGTAAACTAAGTATGCCTGGTAACTTAAGGGTTGAATACTTTTCAGTAGGTGGATCAATGGGATACCAAGAAAGCACAATGAAGGGATTTACTTATCAAAATAACTTAATGAACCAGTGCTTTTAGAAACTGTAAATCAGAGGTCAGATAACAAGAAAGGTGTGAAGAATATAGCTTAGACAACCAAATACATGTAATGCAGGGTTTATACAACCAAATACATAAATAATGCAGGGTCACACTAAGCAATGAGAAGTTCCTCCATTCAAATCATGAGCATAAGCTGAATTAATTTAAACAGAGTACAGAAATAAGATGGATGAAAATCTGATTACAGCAGCAAAAGAAAACTGTGATTTTGTATTAAGATAAGCAATCAGTACATAGGCCAAATTCTCTCCAAGATTGAACCCCCTCTTGGTCTTCAGAATGTAGCTTTATAGCCTTTACAAGCTGTTCTCAGA
>JASDQU010949185.1:6434-32551 GCA_032191745.1 Picea mariana | reverse complement strand
TTAATAAATGGAGAGAAATACCCTCAAAGAGGGGTTTAATATTAATAAACTCACTTTTCCTAAGTTTTCACTTTATAATTTGAAAGTGACTTTACCAATATCATTTCCCTAACTCATCCGTCTAATGGTTTACGGGAAACTGTATAAACCATCACGGTATCCCGACTGCCTAGGATAAACGGGACATTACAACATCCAACTCATATAGTGACATCAATACATAAACCATCTTCTCCAATGATGGTCAATAAATGTCCATGAATGTTAAAGCATTGACAAGTTGTTGTATCAGTTATAAAACTTCATGTAGTTTAGGGCATGCTAACTTGAACCTCTGGTGCAATTTATGTCTACATTGTTTCCAAATTAGCTTGCACTCTAGGACTGGTCCTGGATTTAGTCAGGCTAGGACTTCAAGTTCCTTGGTATCCCCTTTGCCTCTCATGTTTCTCCTAAAGATCTATGGGAGGTAGCAGTCAAGAGTGTTGAGAAAAAAATTGATAAATGGGTTACCAAGCCCTTGGTTTTAACAGCTAAGTTTCAGATTTGTACCAAAGCTTTGGCTGCCACCAATGTCTATTACTCATTGTGATGGGTGACATATAAGCTAGCCTATCGTGGGCTATAGAAGGCCCTCAGAGACTTCTTGTGTGTTAATAATTCTGGGGGAAAAGGCTTCCATAGGGTCAGCTGGGAGTTACGCTGCAGTCCAAGAGAATATGAGTCTTGGGCATCCTCAAAACCCATATTCAGGCCTAGATTCAATGTCCCAAATGGGCTGTTCAGGCCATGAATGGAAAGGAGGCTTGGAAAGTTTTAACTGGAGTGGCCTGACTTCAGCATGCTGTAAGGACAAATCTCACAGAGAACCTGGCAAAGTCAGAATGAAGCCTACAACAGTTCTGGCCAACTACCAAGTAATGTCCTTTCGAAAATCTAAATTACTCACTGAGATTCACATAATTCTCTGGTGATAACGAAATATGAATAAGTATTCATACCTCCAAAAGCAGAATCACACATTAAATCGAAACAGCATCACATCTCCTTCTTGTACAACATAATCCTTTCCTTCAACTCTTACCTGCCAATGCAACCAAAAGAAAGACGTCTTAGTATTAGTCAATCCAGTATGCTCAAATAAAAGATCGAGTCACTGACCACTATGTAATATTCACTATAAAGCTTTGTCACTCCAAGCTTTTATTTGATTTGGACTTATGCTCGTCATCTTGAACTTATAAAATAAATGTCAAATGAGGTGCGTCTTAAGTTGCTAATAGAAACCAATATTGAAGAATAAGAAAATTTGTGAGCTTATAAATTATAATATATTTATGAATTTCAGTTTATGAAATAAGGTTTCATCAGCTAGTTTCTTAAGCATGCTTACATATGACAAAGTTAGCAATCTATATAGATGGCTAAATGAATGTTCTATATATTGAACAGCTTAAAATTTTAGAAACTTAGAAGAGTCAAATCAACTCATATTTGTCATTTGGAACATATTTACTGAACAGAAACCAAAATATAACGGCTCCCTTAAAAATATGCCTGTGCTGATATATTTTGAAACACATGGAATAAGGAGGTCCCAAAGCATTGAAATTCCTTCATATGACCAGATAAATTTTGCTTAAGGGATGAAATTGATCATGTTAAAAGGTGAGAATGTAAACGGAACCTCTCCTGAATGAAAAATGCTTTGCCGTTTTGTTCAGTGGGTCAAAGTATGCAGTTTTGTTAAGGAGAGGAGTATAAACCTCCATAAATAGTAATAGGAACATTCGACTATTCAGGAACTTGCAATGCTATCACTCCCACAAACTTCTCAAATATTTTACTAAATTCTTAGAAGAGATTAAAATAGAGATCAGCTACCTGAAATGAGAAACAGAAAAACTTTGTGAATAAGTTTGAAACTTTTCGGTAATGGGGAAACAGTGAATATCACGTAAAATCAAGGAATATAAAAATTCTTACTTGGATATATGAAGAATTAAATTAGAAAATAATTTTTGTTACAGACATTCAATATTTGATGTTTTCAAGTTGTCTTTAATGTTTGACATGATTTTTCAAAATAAATGCAGATCTACGGACTTCCTTTCATCTTAGGTTTTCTAACACCAAAACATATTTGAGCTGATTTATGGTTGAGTTTTAGCATGTATGATGTATGTATAGTAGCATGTTGTAAATGCATGACTTGGCAGATGATAAGTGCTCTATATTTAACCTTATGCAAAAATGTCAATACAAGACCCTAACATCAGAAAGGATAAACCTAGACATGATTGTACAGAATAGTTGCATGCAAAAGATGTTGGGTTATTGATAAGTCTCAAGCTTGAAATCCTGTCCACTCATTTGCATCTCTTCTGAGATCTATCCATGGAACTTGATGGATGGTCACTTGAACAGTGAACCAGGTATCATTTCATCAATGAACATGCATGCATAATGGCCATAACATAGTCCAATAAGGCTAGTCTTACCTTCTAAATCTGCACCTGCAAAATATTCAACTCTAACACAAAGATTCAAACCTAGAGCAACTTCTTAGAAATCCTAACCACTGTCACCACAGTAGGTCTTCCCTTCACTTTCGGCCAGTTCTCATCCAACAAAAGGAGAGATTCCCTAGATGCGATCACTAAATCAATCCTCATTAGCCCTTGAAACCAAAATCAGATTTAGCAATCTAAATGTTTATGATTTGTAGTTGAATATATGGTAGTGAATTCAAGTAGATCAGTGCCTAGTCCTTCAGCAATGGAGTCAAAATACTTTGAAACTTTGAAGATTTGATAACAGATAATATGAAACCAATAAAGATGCTTAAGACAGAAGTCCTTCTTAGCTATGACAGTGCACTATCTTTTATTTCATATTTCAGACTCTGATGTTAAGTGATGAAACAAGAATATAATAAAAGTGCTGCAAATTCAAATTTAAGCCAGCATACTAAGCTCATAAAGATGAAACTATGTATGCTGGCTGAAATTTGAATTTGCAGAACTTTTATATATTCTTGTTTCATCACATAACATCAGAGTCTGAAATATGAAATAAAAGATAGTCTTCTATTTAAAAAAACATCCCAGGTACATAACATAATCCAACTCTGAAATTAAGGGTCTTTGAGAGAACAAGATAATCACTTTTAGACCTCTGCTGGAAGATAAACCCTATAACAGCAGCAAATTTTCCAGCATAAAAAGAGAGGAAGCAAGATACAACAGCAGCCTTACATTTGATGATTGCAGCACAGAATATTTCCTCACTGTAACTCCAAATCTGCACAAGATATCTTTGATTTACAGCACAAAAGTCTAGGGAAATCTCCACAATGAAGACACAAGTTGCAAACAAAGGGAGGCCTCTTTTCATAGGCTCTCTTTGCAACTTTACATAGAATAAAAAACTATTAGAAGCATCTAGATTCCCTTAGGACGCTCCACTATTACAGCCTTGATTATGATTTTGAAAAGGTCAAACCAGCCAAGTGTCATCGTCCTGCACTGAACGCTCCACTAAAATATTGCTTTCATTGATATGTGTACCATTCTAGATGTTTCTCCATGGAATGCCCTTTTGAAATTGGGCTTATGCATCATAAGGAAAAAAATGCTTTCTAGACTCTTCTAAGCAAGTCGCTCCACCAAATAATATTTTTTTATCGAGATATGTGCCACATGTGGGCTAGAAACATGGGACACTTGCAACCACTATCTCCTTTTCTTCATAGCGTCTTCCCTGGATGAAGGGCGTTCCATTAATAAGTGATTGTTTGACCATATAGATGGCCATCATGTACCACGTGTCTTTATCCTATGGAGGGTGTTCCATCATACTGCCTTCTAGAGAGTGCTAACATACCATACCATGCCTCCAAATATGTAGAACATACCTTGTAGAATGTGAAATGTACCCACGAAGATGATCATGCCTCCAAATATGCAAATTTCTCTGGGGAGATTATACTCAATGAGAGATTATGCATCAAAGTGTCTGCAAATGCCCATTTATCTCCAACACCTAAGTCTCCTGTATGTTTTGGTGGAAACAACTGTCTCCATATGGGGACTGCATGCTCCTGCAGGGTGCAAGAGAACTCCAAAATCTCCAAAATGTACCTGCAATAAAATAAAATGGCTACTAACCAAGTAATGTGATGAATCCAAACTTTACATCTCCATCAACCCTAGCATATAGCCCAAATATTCTTGTTCAAATTACATAGTTCTTCAAAAATGGCTCTGGAAGTGAAGGCATTAGCCAAAAGTCGTAGTCTAAACATTCTACGAAATGACTCTTCTCCACAGATTAAGTGATTATTTCTGTATAATCCAAGTGCAAAAGGGTTTTTCAGCATGTTGAATCCATTTCTGCATTCAGAAATGGATTTTAAACAACAAAAAATAGTGATTCTGGCGAAAAAAGCCATTTCGTAAAACAGTTAGACAACGCCTTAGCCAAAATGCCAAAGGGAACAACAAATAACCCCTATTCTAATGCTCATAGAGCTTATTCTTCCTACTCAGTACTCTAAATGGAACAAATGTCTCAACAATAGCACTGCTTAAGAAATTGCCCATTCACAAGCAATTCAATCTTCTCTCCATCCAAATCGCTAAGACATAAAGTATTTGGTCCAAAAACTGGTTCAATCCTGAAAGGTCCACACCACAATCTGTCGAACTTTTGATGATCTCCTGGTTTCTCATGTTGTTTGTCCCATCAAAGCACAAGATCTTCTTCCTGGAATACCATGGGGTGAATTCTTTTATCAAACTACTTCTTGGTTCCTTCCTAGCTCACTGTGAATTTCTGAAGAGATGCTCTCCAGTGTTCATCTAACTCAATCAGCTGATCAATCCTTGCCTAAACTGCTCCCTGGTTGGTGGTGAAGGGCTACAATATTTTATACACCGAGATCTTCAAATGGATAGGTAAAGTAACATCCATCCCATAGACCAATTCAAAGGGGCTCTTTCCAATGGCTTGTTTCTTTGTGATTCTAGCGGCCCATAGTGCAAACTTGGGTTGGTTGTCCTAGCTTTTTTGCTATCTCCAACTGTCTTTTTGACGATCCTTAGCAAATTTTTGTTGCTTGGTTCTGCCATCCCATTACCCTATGGATAATAATTTGATGAATGAGAAAGAACTTATACCATAATCAAGACAAAATTTTACAATATCTATAGATCTAAAGGCTTGGGCATTGTCAATTGTAATCTTTGTCAGAACCCCAAATTGAGTAATGATTTTTTCCACTAAGAACTCTATGATCACCTTACTTGTAGCTCTCTTGGTAGGAACTACCTCTACCCATCCGGTGAAGTAATTTGTGGCTATAATGATCCATTTGTATCCACTACTGAGCTAGGATGAAATTCTCCTACAAAATCCAAAACCCATTGCTAAAATGGAGGTTCCACCACAACTGGCTATAAAGGTAATGATGCCACCTTCACCTTCCCTACAAACAATTAACAAGGTTGACAAGCTCTCACAAATTTGTGTACATTAGAATTATTGGATGGCCAATAATAACTAGTTCTCAAGATTTTTTGTGTGGTCGCTTTGGCTGCAAAGTGTCCACCACAAATCCATTGTGCATTTCATTCATCAATGTCTAGACCTCAAGAGGGTCAATGCACCTAAGAATCACACCATCTGGGTTTCTCCAACCCAATCCTTCTTTCATAAGACAATGCTTGGATGCATTCAGCCTCAATGCTCTTCTCTTCGACCCTGTTATATGATATGGACATGATAAGTTTTGTAAATAATAAATGATGTCTCCATACCATTCACTTTTCTACAAATCGTAAAGAATTGCTAGGACCATTTCAATGCCTGCTTCATTTTGTAGTTGAAGCAATGCCTCATTGAATACATTGGAAGACTTCCACACACATACGTTATCAATTGCCTTGCCTAAACCTCATTTTAACTCGCCTTGCCTTCCTAAACCTAGCTTCTCTCATTAAGTGACCAAGATAGGGGGTCGTAGACTTGCCTCTAGCTTGCTATAGCATTCTTTGAGGTTGCAAGGGAAGCCTTCTTGGTGTTGGATATTCACCCAAAACTAAAATGAGGGAAGTACTTGTCTAGGTGACAATGACAAGTATTTCCAATTGCTACGCAAGATCGGCATCGTGTGAAAGGCTTTGCGCAAGTGCTAAATCATGTGATAACAAGGACTAAACCAATGCATATGTTTGTTTCTCCAAGCTTGGATATCCCAATTCAGTGCCTCTCATGATTTTTCTCATGAATGCTATAGGTTGCTCCAAATTTTGTTTTTTTTTTCAAGTAGGATGCCTACAATAGTGTTATCACCCAATCTAGCACTTGTGCAAAGCCTTCACAAGATGCTTGATAAGTGTAACATATGGAAGTAATTGCCATTGTCGCCTAAGTAGTTACTTCCCTCGTTTTAGTGAAGGATCAAGGTCCAACACAAGGGAGGCATCTCTAGTAACCTCAAAGGATCCTATGGCAAGGCTAAGCACATCTACGGCCCCTTATCTTGGTTACTTCATTGCACCACCAACTAAGTCAAGGTCTTCAAGGTAAGGCCAAGGTGGCTTAAGCAAGGTAAATTAAATGTACATGTGAGGGGTATTTCTAGGACAATCAATGACAATTCTCAGGTTGAAAGAGTAAAGTAAATGCCTCGAACACTAGCTATCAAAAGAAAAGAAAAGGTTGTAATAAAACTTGAATAAAAGATGATATACATCACAAGTTTATAACAGAAGAAAATAGACAGTCCTAAAATTAGTAAGAATGCTATAAAAGATATGCTAAATGCTAGCTAAGAGACTAACAAATCATTAGCTAATACTTGCTGAAATAAAATAGCATGAAACTACTTCAAATGAATGCAAGATGATAAACCCTAATGGCTGAAAAATGCAGTAATGCAACAATGAATGATAAGAGAGATTATTCTAGGCTAAAATGCAAGGCATTAAGCTAGGGATGATGACAAATGAAGATGCAATACTAAAACTATCACAAGACGTTGAGAGAGAGAGAGAGTAAAACTAGGGTTTTAAATCACTTGCAAAGGAGAAAAGACTAGTGTCTTCTAGTCCCTTGGTCATATGGAGTCAATGCATGCAACTTCTATGGAGATTAGAAGCAAGAGAAACATTTAGGAATTAACCCTAGGGGAGTACAATCACAAACCCTAGGTCTAAATTCCCTAGGAAAAAAATTTAGGGGAATACTATCACAAACCCTAAATGTCATCCTATGTTTTCTAAGGCTTTCAACAAGAAATCAAGTGGTTTCTAGGTCAAAACCCTAGAGGAGTACAATCACAAGCTCTAGAACTTAACCAATAAGGCAATACTAAGGGAGTACAATCGCAATCCCTAAAATTAACCTGACATGCTTCAAAAAATTCAATATGAATGAGAAGAAGGGAAGGGAGCACAATTGCAAGCCTTCCTAGGGTTCCAAAACAAAACTTATCGAAGGAGGGAAAGATAGCATGCAACTTATCAACAATTTGATAAAGCATCTACTTAAAACACCATGCATAAACCATCAATACTTGGAAAGAACACTCACTAGCCAAGTCGTTGAGCATGAAGGAACCCTAGAAAAAGAAGCATCCACAAAAAATATGAAGAAACATCCACGAGATCACTCTCCAAGAGGTGCACATAAGTACTCCATGATGAGAAAGAAGTAAAAGAAGACAAGAGAAGTCATTCTCCACAAGTGAGTTATGATTTACAAATGAGGGAAGCACTATCCTTATATATCAGGAAACCCTAGCACTTTACCTCTCAAAGAGCCCCTAAAATGTAATTAATCCATGATAGAAAGGTGTATAGGTCTACGTTGACCCCCAAAATAGCCTCCAACGTAACAAAATAATGTTAAAACTTAAAACATCAAAAACGTCCTTTTAAAATCCTACACGTGTAAGTGTAAGGGGCTCAAGAGAGCGACGTCATCCCCTCAAGGGGCATAAAGGCCTCCAAAGGCCACATCTAAACCCAAAAGGTGCAAGCATCATGGAAGGTCATGTCTCCTCGTCAAAAGGTCACATCTCATCAAAGAGTGCCAAGTCATCATCACCAATGTTAGGTTGGCCCAAGCAAGCGTGAAACCATCATCATGCATGACGTCATCATCAACATGTGCAATGTCCAAGGGCTAGGTTGTGACGTCGTGAAGGAAAAGGCTCAAGAACCTCTCTAAAGAGGTGCACTATCATCATCAATGGTCACGTCATCAATCCCAAACTCAAATCCTCAAAGGGTAAAATGTCCAAGGTGAGGGGCTTCTTGCCCACTAGTGACCCACCTAGCTCTATCTGCAAAGTCCCAGCTCATCATTCCAATGTCTAGGAGGTGTTGGAAGGTGTCCAAAGGGAGGCCAAGACATCAAGGGACCCAACGCTCATCATCAAGGGTGCAACGTCCTCTGTATAGTGCACAATGTCCAAGGTACAAGCATAAAGACGTCCTCCAAAGGACCATGTCAAGGAAGCATCATCATCAAGCAAGGTTCACAAAATCAGGTAAGACCAACAACTACAAGATACAAGATCCATTAGAATCATACAAAGTAAGCCACCACTTAATACAGGAGCCACGTAAGTAGTTCAAAGTAGGTATTTTCTTCAAACTTCACACTAGCTCAAGACTTTATGCAATTTGCCCAGTTTAGGTATGGGAGGGCCATCACAAGATCCTATTAGGTGTGCCAGTACCCAGGTAGAGGAGTAGTTCCCAAGAAACCCATCAAAGTGTAAGTATAAGTGAATGAGGTGGCATGGGGTTTACTTCATGGTCATCATGTCATTGACATGCAAGGACACGTGTAGTTTCATCTCCATGAGCGCCTTTGTAGAGGGAGGGATTGGTTCTTAAGATACCATTTCCTCGGCGATGTGTGTATTCCAAACCCCTTCTTTCCTTTTGATATTTTGTATTGCTTTGCAAGTCCCCTTTTTAGGTTCATCCTTTTGTTAGTTTTCTTATTGGGATTAAATCCTTTTGATTGATATGCATTCAAAGTGTTACCCCCCCCATGCCCAAGGGTAACTAGAGGACATCATTTCTCAAGGCCCACAATGGAGACAATGATCTCGACCATGATGATGATCAACATGTCCACAGATAGCAACCCAGCAGCCCCCCTCAGATTTCCTTTTACAACTACAGATCAATCAAACTTGTTATTGTGCAAACTGTAGCTTGGGAAAAGCCCAACCCAATCCACGAGATGGCGATAACGGTGGGAGAGTCTACCCACTGTCACTTTAGATAAACCCTCCCCTTGCTTTAGTGAAGGATAAATCCAACACAAGGGGGGAATCCTGGGTGACCCTAGGGGGAAATGAGGTGGAAAGTGAGGTTATGGAAGTGGAGCCCCTATAGGTCACGCTACTAAGTGAAGGATGGCTCGGAAACGAGTCTCGTAGATATTCAATGGTTTCCATATGCTTGAGTACTTGTGGAAGATTGTTGTAACTGCCCGAAACACAAGAAAACACAAGATACAAGCCCAATAATCTAATGGACAAGCAAGTGAAGCTTGTTGTCTGAATTAGAAGCAGTATATAGTGATATATATCAACAATGCAATGATAAGAAGAGCTGCTCAACTAGCCACTAAAATTCCAAGAAAATATGCAAGAGACTAACTAGCAATTACTAGTGTAACTCAAGTATGATAGCACAAGACTTTAGCAACAATTAAAGGTCGTTAGGTACAAGTATTCAAGAGATATAATTGCAGCCTTATGGCTGTAGAATACAGTTTCTACAGAAGAAAATTCCAACCACCGAAACTTGCAAGTAAACCACCCAAAACAAGCACAACAGTTAGTAGATTAATTTGGTAGCTTTCTAGCAAATTATGACAGTTAGAAATGAGTAAATTTCAAAGTCATGAAGTGTTTTGCTGCAGCCCTAATGGCTGTAGCAGTGTTACCGGAAGCTCCCCCCCCCCACCCCCCGCTTTGAAGCCCCGAAGCTCGATCCGGGCGTGTGCGTCTAGGAAGCTTGGGCTGAAGCGCGCTTCAAAATTTAGGAAGCGCGCTTCGGGGCTCTTGAGCACGCTTCCTGCCATTTCTGAAGCGTCCCCTCCGAAGCGCGCTTCGGAGGGTGCTTCACGCGCGCTTCCGAGGAAAGCACGCATGCTTCCAAGGGGGAATGAGGTTTTTGGTGTGCAGTTGAGGGTTATTTTTCCTTCCTAGTGCTAGTTAAAGAGGTCCCCACCACCTCCATTTCACCCACCCTAGTAATTAATGGTAATGTTAAATTCTTAAAATAAGAGGATGAAAGTTTTACTTAAATTTTTAACATTACCATTAATTGTTTCAGGATGTTTGAGAGTGGTTCCAACCTCATTGGACTTCATATGGAGAAAGTAGAATTTTAGGTCCCATTCAAAATTCAGCAGACTTAACAGTTTTCAGGATTTCAAGATTGGCAAGATTGCAATGTTTCCACGGGATTCTATCATGTATGAGGGTATGGAACTGACATTTAATCAAGAGAACCAAGCCCTTTATGTACCTCAATGTTGGTGGCATTGATTGTTGAACTCTTTTGTCACGACCCCAGTAAAAATGTACCCTTCACTCAAGTATAAACTCTTCTGTTGAACTCTTCTCTTTGTCATCGTGTCAGGTGACTGAGTGGTGTATGTGCACACCAACCTCCATCTTATATACATATTATAAGCAGAGAGAAGAGTGGTTGAAGGGAAAGACAAAGATGTGGGATGTGTTTCTTGATGATATGGGTTTGAAGTTTGAACAACAGTGTTGAGTTGGCATTAGCCAACTTGGATCTTAATGAACTAGTGCCAGAGTCGATCACTTTTGATGATGGTGATCCTCTTGAGGGGTCATCCTCCACATCAACAAATGCATGGATTGCATTGGATATAGGGGAGGAGGAGGAGGATGGACCCATGATTGGCTAGATGGACTCAAGTCAACCACTACCAAGATTGGCTAGAATCTAGAATCTAGATGGTTGATGCTCGAATGATTAATCATTGATGAACTATGTAGTATGGATGCCATTTCTATCTATATTTATGTACAAATATGCATGTTTTCATATATTCTGCAGCTAATTTGTCTTTCTACATATTTTTTTGAATATAAATGCAATATATATAAAAAATTATATATATATAACAGACGCTTCCCAGACACTTCGCTTCCGAGGATTTTTGGAAAATGACGCTCCCGCTTCCTAAAATGCTCCTGCTTCTGGCAACACTGGGTTGTAGCATAAAATTATTACAACAGCAATAAATCCTTGGAGAAACAAGACGCCCTAGTGGCCTTGGCTAGCCTTAAGCATATAGAAAAGATTCCAATTCAAACAATTTCAATATCTCGTGATTCTACGTGTACCAATGCAATGATTTTATTTCTCCAATGCAAGAGATTAGTGCCTTTAACTATTGGGTTATGGAGTCTTTTAAATGAAAGAGCTAATTGTTCTATTTCCTTGGGGGTGTAAGCCCTTTTACGCCCTAAGGCAAGCAAAACTAGCTAGGAAAAAACCTAGGAGGGTGTAACCCTTTACTTCTCCTAGTATTCCTTTGTGCAACAAATTATTCCAAGACAATATGATGGGCTTAGTGGGGTTGTATGCCCTTATACTCCCCAAAATCTTAACAAAATAACCTTGCAACCAAGAAAATAAGCATTAACAAGAGAGATTCCTTGCCTAGTCCAAGCATTAACAAGATAAACTCCTTTTAACCAACAAAATTCCACCATAAAAGCAAGAAATAGCCTCCAAGAAAGATATCGCCTTACTTTTGCATCCAATAGCCAAGACAAATCATCACAAGAGATAGTAGCAAAGAGAGATAGGCAAAATTTCCCAAATAGGGCACAAATTTCAGCCAAGGAGTCTTTCTCCAAGTGAGAATGATATGATAAAAATGAAATGAAATGATTCGTATTTATACAAATCCTTCTAAAAGTGTTTGTCCACTTAACTTTAGGGTAAAACACAAAGTAAGGGGTCAACAACCCTTACTTTTCCCCTTTACAATATGAAAATCCAATTCAACCCTAAAAATGCACACAAGAAGCCCTAAAGATGACGTCAACCCTCTCTAGCATGACGTTTTGGCACTTCTAGGTGGATGTTGAGCTTGGAGATGAATCATTGGGCCTCCAAAGGCCTTCTTCCCAAGCGCTAGGGTCTTCCCTATCAAGGTGAGGCTTCTCCTCTCCCAAAATGCTAAGTGTCAATCATCAACACCTCCACCACGAAAACCCTAGCACTAGGGTGATGTCAATCCCTCCAAGTGTGACGTTTTGGCCTCAATAAGAAAAATGTTGGGCTAGTAGGGGCTAGGTGAGATCCTCCATGGTGTCTTCTTTTTCCTCCAAAGGAAACATTCATCTTCCTTCTTTTCCCAAGGTGTGGGCCATGGTATCCAACTCGTGGGCTTCAATCCCCAAGGAAGACCAAGCTAGGCTTGCTCTTCCAAAATTTTCCACCAACTAGGTCTTGTAAAGATAATGAATATGCTCTCCAAGGATCTCAAGTCGAATGCATCATGATAAGTAAATCAAATCAATAAAAGAGCCACCTAAGCATGTGCATCAAAAACCACCTCATCAAACTAAACAAGTGCTCAAAGACCCTATGCAATTTGCCAAGTTTAGGTATGGGAGGGTTGACAAAGCCACCTATTGGGTGAATCATACCTCAAGTCAAGGAGTGTTTCCCAAATGGACCCCTCTCTTAAGTCATGTGGAGAAGGTGACATGGATGGGGGAAAGACTAATGGGCATGGGGTTCATGACATACAAGGGATCGTAGTGTCTCATTTATGGGTGCCTTTGTAGAGGGTGCGTTGCAGTGATGATTGCAGCTTCGTGAGACATCCTCCAGGATACGTTCTCTATGACTGAATTGAGTCGACCTGAGAGGGAGCCCAGCGTTGGGCATACCCACGTGATGGGGCATCGTTCTCCTCTGTGTGAGAGTTGAGTCATCCCCCAAGTGGTTGGGGTATCGTTCTCCTCTGGAGAGTTGAGTCGTCCCCCAATGGTTGGGTGTGCCCATGTGATGGGTGTATCATTCTCCTCTATGTCAGAGATGAGACGATGTGGTACTCTAGATGATTCTGTTGAGTATGACGTCCCTGTGGCTGAGCACAGGTAAATGTCCCTAGTGGCTGAGCACTAGTGGATGTGTGGATCCCTTACTATATTGTCTAAGTGTAAGATTTACCTGTAACCCTAATTGTAATGTAAAGGGTACAGGTCGGCCCCACCATATGTGAAAGATAATTAATGTTTATTGTTATAATTAATTATTTTATGAGTTATTGAGGTCGGCCCTGTTGTGCCAATAGACACAACTTTTACTGTGTCTAGGTCTAATATAAATAGAGGTGATTTCCCCATTGAGGAAGCACACCAACACATTTAATTTCGGAATTTCAGCAAGTACACTTTAAGGGCTGAAGTGCGCAACTCTCTTGGGCACAAGTTTCAAGGTAATAGAGCACCCTCTTGTGTGCATTAGGGTTTTATGCTTGGGGGATCTTCTCTTGAGAATATAGCAAAGGATTGTTGGGTTTTCTTCCCTTGAGTAGAAGGGTTTCCCAGGATATTTCTTGTGTTCTTGCGCATGGTACTTCTTCTTGTGATCTTGGTTATTGCAGCAATTATGAATGGTGTAGCTGCATTTGTTTATGGTTCAAGTAAATGCTAAAATTGAAATAAACCGCATGCTTGAGCCTAGCATAGTGAAAATTCAACATGGTATCAGAGCATAGGTCTTGAAGAAGCCATTGCGCAAGCCTACAAAGCCAGTCGTCCTCTTTTTCTTAAATCTGTATGGCCCTCTCTATTTTGGGTGTTTCAGCACTTTATACTAAAACGTCGGGGCTAAAAATTGCATAGGGGTGTATGGCCTCCCTCAACGCACCTCCAGCAACTCTCATATTGCAATTCCGAGATTTGGCCCTAGGGTTTCGCAATTTTCTGCAGAAATTTCAGGTTTAGGCATTTTGCAGCTCATTGAAGGAGCTTTTCAGCTCACCAGTGTTCTTTTGACTTTCAAGGCTTATTGTTGGCAGCCATAAGCCCAACAAAACCTAATATTGCTAGCCTAGCCTAGCCATTACGTTTCCTAGCCTAGTTCGCAAGGGTTTGTGAAGAATCTGAAAATATGATGAACAGAACTATGGTGGAAGATAAGCTTGATGGATCAAGCAACTTCAGTTCCTGGAAGTCAAGACTTTAGAGAGATGAAGACATCAAAGAAGAAGCCTTCTTATTCATTTCAGCACTCTCAGGTACGGTTCCTACTGATAATGATATTTGCCTAATTGACAGTGGTGCCTCTAGGAACATGACCGGATATAGAGATAATCTGACAGGTCTTGTTGAGAAAGAGACCAATCTACACGTACTTGGAGACAATGCTAAATATAATGTGAAAGGGATTGGAACTTCTACATTCCAACTAGATTCTGACATACCTCTTCAGTTGAGTGAGGTATTATATGTACCTGGGATGAAAAGGAACCTTGTCTCCATTTTTGCCTTAGAAGACAAAGGCTACAAGGTTACCTTTTCTGAAGGAAAAGTTCTTGCATGGCACAAGGACTCACTTACGAATTCTACCCGAGTAATTGGTGTTCGAGAAAACAACTTATACAGGTTGATTGTCCGACCAATCTAGGCCCTGTTACATTATACTATCAGCTTGAGTGAGCTATGGCATAGGAGACTTGCTCACATTCATTATAGAGCTCTTTCAGCTCTAGGGAAGATGGTAACAGGCCTTCCAAAGATACAGGTTCAGCATAATGATGTTTGCAGAGGTTGTGCTCTTGGCAAGAATGTCAAGGGGTCCTTCTTGAGCAGTGACAGCAGATCCAAGGGAATCTTGGACTTGATACATTTAGATGTGTGTGGACCAATGATTGTTGCCTCCTTAAATGGATATTTGTACTATGTGCTCTTCATAGATGATCACTCTCGAAAAACATGGATTTATTTCTTGAAGACCAAGGATGGAGTCCTTGCAAGATCTCAAGAATTCAAAGCTCGGGTTGAAAACCTGACCAAAAGGAAGATCAAGGTACTAAGATCAGACAATGGAGGACAATACACCTCCAAGGATTTCAGTGATTTTTGTATGAGGCAAGGATCAAGAGGGAGTACACAGTTCCTTATAACCCTCAGCAAAACGGGGTTGCAAAGAGAAAGAACAGAACTATCATTGAGGCAACCAAAGCAATGATACATGATTAGAGTCTACCTATGATTTTGTGGGTAGAAGTATCCTTGACAACAGTATACGTTCAGAACAGGAGTCCTCACCAGATTTTGAAGAATATGACTCCCAAAGAAGCCTTCACTGGATCGATGCCTGAGGTTGGACACTTCAGGATATTTGGGTGTCCAGTATACTTTCATGTACCCAAAGAGAAGAGGTCCAAGCTAGACCCTTCAGGGAGAAAGGGTACATTTGTGGGATACAGTGAATCTTCGAAGGCATACCGGATCTACATCCCTGGTCAAAGACAGATAGAGGTGAGCAGAGATGTCATCTTTGAGGAAGAGATAGCCTTTCGAAGATCCATAGAATCTCAGATGGACATTGATAGCGAGATAGTACCTTCTCCCCCTTCCAGTTCAGAGGGAGACAGCCATTGTTCCAATCGATCCAGTTGATCCAGTTGCTCCAGTTAATGTCCCCAGAGACATTGTAGTAGGCCATAAAAGGCCTGCCTGGGCTCGACAACTCTGCAGGAGGCAGAGGGACATGCAGCTCCTCAAGGCACATAACAAGAGAGCAAGAAACCAAAGAGATTTTCGAGCTATTTTTCATCCATGAGCCACATCATTGATACTGAGCCTTCTTGTCATGGAGAAGCAGCAGGTCAGCAGGTATGGCAAGATGCCATGGCAGAAGAGTATCAGTCCATCATGAAGAATGATGTGTGGGATATTGTTCCGAGACCAGAAGAGAAGTCTGTAGTAACTTCCAAGTGGATCTATAAGAACAAGCATGCAGCTGATGGAAGTGTTGAGAAATACAAAGCGAGATTTGTAGCCAGAGGATTCTCACATGTGGAGGGAATTGATTATGAGGAGACTTTTGCTCCAGTAGCTTGAGCAAAAGATTGAGTAAACCTAAAGATATTCTGCAACAAGACAAACAGGAAGGCAATTATCAGTATAGCAGAATATAAAAGGTGGATTACTTCGTATCAAAAGAAAAAAAAGTTGCATATTTTGCTTTCATTTTCTGTCAACAGAGGATTCTTCAATATCTATTGCATAAATTGATTATTAATTCATAGACCAAGCTAGGTGCATCTTTCTTACTTGGGATGCTTTTCTATACGTATGATTTCTTTCCTGGATCAACCACTCTGAATTTATAAAATCAAAATCACTTGTTTTGCTAAAAAGAGCATGAAGGACAAAACAACTCAATTTTGTAAGTGAACTATAAAGGTTACTTCATGCAATAGAGTTTACAGAAGAAACATTAAACAGAAATTTCCCCAGATAATATTTAAAAAGACACACATGATTGCAAATCAAAACCATGCAATCTAAACTTACCAATCCCTTCTCTCTGGCGGCAGCTAATGAGCCAGCAGCAACATAATCACTGTAGGATACCTGATCACATAAAATCAAGACATAATGAGCTGCAGCTAAAACTAATGAAGTCCTCCATTTCATTCATGATTAAAAGAGAAAAACATTTCCACTAAAACATTAAATTATGTGAGGTGTGTACCATCAAATAATTGTGCTAAGGATTATGCTTCGTTTAGGTTCAAGGACGGGGGAATAGGGGGACAAGTTTCAGGGATAGCTGAAGAGAACCCCAAAAATTCAAGCTATGATGCAGAGAACGACTGCAGGACATGGGGAACCCCACTGCCACCACAATGTGTGTGTGTGTGTATATATATTAGTAATTTCATAATTAATGATTAATCATAAAAAAACAGAATGCAACATTGAATTATATAATTTAAAATTCAAAAAAGTGAAATGTTGGTTTTCTCATTACTAGATCAAAAGGAAAATATAACAATGCATCTGTAATCATCATATGGCAATATATAAAAGTCTTATATGCCAGTTATAAATTTATATAATATTATATACGTCATGAATAATATAAAAATTAAAATAAAAGGTACAAGGAGCATGCCACTAGATAGGCTTGAATAGCTTGTGCTCTATGTTTTGTTTCAAGGCAGGTCCATGCTAAAACTAGCTCCATCCACTAATACAAGTTTAAACTCTACTGCTCCAAACTTAAAGTTTATCCTCCAAGCACAGAAGTTGCTATTGCTTTTGCATAAATTCCCCATTTGTTGCTGCCCTTACTTCTTCTCACTTGCAAAACGAAAATTTAGAGATTCGGGAGTGGTTGGGGGCTTTAAATTTTTTGTGCAACCCATCTACTTAAAAAAATGGAAATAAAAAGGCAAAAGAAACTCTTTTTCTATGGTATTTATTGCAGCCACTAGGTCATGTAGGAGATGCATGGGCATCCCCCATAGCACAAAAGTTGCTATTGCTTTGCATAAACTCCCCATTTGTTGCTGCCCCTACTTCTCACTTGCAAAATGAAACTTTAGACATTTGGGGGGGTGTGGGTGAATATTTTCCAGGTCCTAACAAGCTGCCAACTAGGTCTGTCTTTTACCTCAAGTTGGCTCTAAGTTTCAACTATCAAACAAGAGTTTGCTGCTGTTTTATAACAGCAAATTGTTCAGGAGCTTCATAGCTCTTTTGTTACTGTTACATAGGCCTTTTAGGTGCTCTAGCGTGTAGCTTTTGTCACCAAGATGTTAGCACATGCATACCATAAGATATGTAACACACTATTGTCGTCCTTATACACACTTGCAAACGTGAGCTAAGTTCTGCTCACTTGATGTGTCCTCGGAGGCATAATGCCTAGGTTCAAAGTCCACGCTGTCACTTTGACTTGAACCTCTTCCGTCTAGGCTACTCCTAGGGAAGGCAAGGGGGGTAAGCCCTAGTTACTAGATGAGATTAAGAGTTTTAATGTTCTAGGAGTTGGTTTTAATTGGTTAAAAGGTCAGGGGGAATCTAGCCTAAGATGTCAATCAGCAAATGCAAGATGCAACTATCTAAATATGAGAGTCAGACCTTTTCCTAGGGCAACTAAGACTAGTGCCTAAGATTGGGCAATGGGGTCAACTAAGTTAAGGGGGTGTCCGTTACAAGATAATTTACAAGTTACAAAGTATTACTAGATTACAACAAGATAGATACAACTAGACACAAAGAATATATCAGATACAAAGCTACCTTAGACTGGATACAAGATATACAAATGAATGTTTAAGATGTACAGATTAAGACTAAGCTAAATACAAGATATAAAATATACTAACACGTTTACTTGCATGTGCAGGAATTAAAGATACTCAAGATAAAGTAATCATCAACACATGAAGCCAAGCATGCTCACAACAGATAGAGTTCTGTTGGACTGTTTTTCAATGGCCAAGAGACGCAAAGCACTCAAGACCCAATCAAGAGAATGCCTCCAGGTGGATGCGCACTTCTTTAAGGATCACACCACAGATACAGGAACAGAAAAAGGATGAAAGCTTTGAAAGTAAAGTGCTCCAGATGAAGAGCTATAACCACTTAAGCAATAATTCTACAACACATAAGTGATAACTTGCGTATAAATGTAAATTGAAAGACAATGAGATCGGTGAACTTGCAAGTGTGTAACTGTATTGCTGATGTTGTAGTTTGAAGATTAAATTAAGTGATTAGGTGTGAGATTAATTTTAGCCCTATCTAAGTGTCAACCCAAAACTCTCCTCCCCCTATTACCAAGTGGTTGTTGGATGCTCAAGAAGTGAGGCAACAAGGCCTACCCTAGCTTCATAGGTCAACCCTAAGGCCGAGTACTCCGGAAAACTTTCCGTGGCTTTCCTCAAAACCCCAGTTTTCAAGTGGCGAAGATGGTGAGTTATGGTGTCCTATTAAGTCTAATTAATAAATTTTAAACCTATGAGCTAAATATTGCGAAGTGTGATTGAGTGCTTGTAGCTTGCTCAACAAAGGATTGCCAAAAAACAGAAACTGAAAGATAAGAAGGTTGATGCCTTTAAACAAATGTATTGCAAGTTAAAATTTAGTTTCCGGAAAAGGCCTTGGGGACCCAAACCAGAATTAACAATTGAGTTCTTAGTTTATTAGATTGCACATGTGAAGTGTGAGAACTGAAAGTAACTTGCGGAATTGTAAAAGATGATTACTTTATGTCTTTATGAAACCAGTGTTAGCATGCGCATGTGTAATATAAAGATTAGATAAACTGAAACTTGCATGCAACGGAAAATAAAGATCTAATCTAAGCCACCACAGGCTCTAAGCTAGCATGTGTTATGAGATCTACTCTAGATTATTTTAAATTAAGCATGCATGTAGAAATCACGACTAATCTAGCTAAACTTGCAAGGAAAGGCAAAAAAGAAAACTAATCTAAACTTGCAAAGTAAAGACTGAAGGAAAGGAAAGCAAGCCGCTTGGGTACAACTCCTTTGGGCTTGCGTTTACAATATTTTAGAGAGGAAAGAAAGATGAGAAACTGTTACCGATGTGAGAGGAGTTGTTCTGAGGGTGTGTTAAGTATGAAAATTGGGCAGCATGCCCTCTTGCCCTGGTAAGAACCTGCAAAAATCAGCAAGCTCTTGCTTGCTGATTTGAGCTGCAACACACTCAAAAAGTTACTGAAATTTTTGTTTTTAGGCAGAAATTTCGTGCATACAAAAACCAGAAAATTATATGATTTAGGGTGACCTATCTAAACACATTAGCTACTAAAATCAAGAATGGAGAAGGTGAATAATATCATAAATAATTTGGAGTGTAAGTGAGAAGTAAGGGTAAATCCGTGCTTGGACTTATCCCAATATCCTCTCCTTGAAGTGTCCTGCAAAGCTTAAACAGAATGTGGGATGAAAATAGATAATGATGGCATATATTAATAATCAAAACTACTTTCAATCATTAGTAAATGCAGATCAAATAAGCTAGCAATTATACAATCACTAAACTTAGTTAAGTAAACTACTTTACCCAACAATCTACCTATAATCACACAAATATTTAAACCAAATGATTTCAACTCATATGCATGCAAAGAGCCTGGACAAATCTCGAGATCCTTGAATCCTGCAAAGCATTCCCTTTTATTATCCAAATGGAAGAAGTTGTAGAAACTAATTGCTACACGTTCTTCAAAAGCAACACCAATGAAGAAAAGTGACAATAATGATGAGAGAGGAAGAGAATAAGATAGTGAGAAAATAGTAGCATAATAGTGCAATAATGAAAGGTGAAGAATGAGGGAGTGAGAGGTCTCTTAAATAGCCTTGGGAGACCAAGAGACTCCTCTTGGATCTTCAACACTTGTCAAAGATCCAAAGGTGAAGATAGCTCAAAGGCAATACAAACCAATGAGATGCATGGTTTTTAGGGTGAGGGGAATGGAAAGTGGAGATGGGATGAGGAGAAAGCAAGAAAAGGAGGGGACGAAAATGGCAAGGAGATGGCCAACACATGGTTTGAAGGAAAGTTTCACGCTTTCAAGGAAGATGTTTCCATCCCCCATAAGTTTTATCCAAAAATTAAAGTGAAAACGTGAGTTTGGAAGAGGAAAGGTGTGAGCTTTCCAAAGAACAAAACGTGAGGTAAGGAGGAGTGTGTCGGCACACTCCTTAAAAGCAATCGATCGGTGGAAGGGAAAGGCCCACGCTCCAAGCAAAAGGTAACTTACCAAGCAAAACATGGGGTTTCCAAAGCTACATGAGGTAAAGCGTGAGTTAAAAGGGAAGGGCGTGAGGGTGAGGCAGCGTGAGGTGTACGTGAGGGTTGAGTGAGCTTGGAGTGTGGAGTCCACACTCCTAAGTGTGATGTGGAGGGTTAAGGTAGGTCGTAAGCAGGAAAGGAGGGACCCATACCTCACTAATAAGTGAGTTTCCTACTTCACGTGGAGAGGGTGACATAACTTCGAAGGGGATATGCGTGAGTTTCAAAGGGGATATGCATGTGAGTTGTAGAGGGAGGCCCACGCTTCAAATAAAAAGGAAACTCAACGTATTATGTGGGAGAGGAAGGGCGCACCCCATGAGGAGGGGCCCTCAACCAATTACTATGAGTTATTTAGTACTCACGTGGGAGATGGGATGTAAGCTCCTAAGAGGAAATAATTAAAAAGTGAGAAATAAATTAAAAGAGGATTTAAAAGGGTAGGAAAGGGTTAGGATAGGTTAGGGTAGTCTCTCTTAACATATTTCACTTTTACTTCACTTGATTTGGTCCATTATTACAAAAATGACATTTGCCCATGTCCTGGGTTTGGCAATTAAAACCGTCGTTTTCCGAAAAAACTCCTAAGTTGACAAACAACCTAGCAAAACTTGTACGACTAAGTTGAAACTTGGTCCATGGGTTCAGGGGCTCTCATTAGCTTTCTTTTGAGTACAAATACCCCTATCAAAAATCGCGAGACCTAAGTTTTACATTAAATACCCAAAATTAATTAATTAATTAATCAATTAATTAATTCAGAACCTTAAAAAAGACCTAGCTATACTTGACGGAATTCCACGAAATTTCATGTGCTATCTTACATGGTCATTTACAACATTCCTAAACACTAGCTACCTAGGAACGACTTCATTAGAACGCCTTTCACCACTTTGGAGGATTTATTGGGTGGGAGTGAAAAACTCAAGGGAGATTAACCCGGTTGGTTAGGCCACATTAACCTCCTGAGGATAAAAAACACTCAATGAAAGGAACTCTCCTAATGAAGAAACCCTAAGGCAACTGACCTAACATGATCCATGTAGACCTATTACATTATAAACCCGCGCAGGGGTGCGGTAATCCCGCTTACAAATCTGTGTGTTGGAGCAAAAAATGCCCTGTAGAATCAATTAGTCTTCGACATGCTAGCATCTGATGATGCATATCTTCATGGTACATGGAGTTGACCCCCTAGTTGAAGAGGCGGTCAACACACACCTAGAGATCTTTACTGCTGAAATAATGTTGTTCTAAACATTAGCATACATGAAAATGAACACAGGTATTTTTTGTCAACATGACCCTGGATAAAAACCCCCTGGGGAAAACCAGTTTCGAATATGAGTGTATATATGTGGAGAATAGAAGATGGAATACAACAAGAACATGAAACAAATGAACCTGATACAATAGCAGCTTGTCTCAAGCTGCAACACAAGTCCAAGAGATAGAGATGTGCCCTAGCATGGTGCGCCCTCCTCACAAGTTGCCCAATCCACTGAAATGAAGCGCTCTTGCTCCTGGATGCTCTAATGTAGAAACCCTTGCACACAACTCTGAATATGTGAGCTACCTCTCCACTGAAACTGTCCTCAAAGAAATATGACCACTGCAAGACCTCCCTCCTAGCTGTAAGCCCTCCTCCTCAAGTGCGCCCTCCTCCTAGCAAGAACAACCTCCACAAATAAATGAGGGTCTAAGCCTCCTGGCTACCTCCATGAAAGGGGGCGCCCAAGCTTTCCTCACCCAATGCTTTCATTCTCATCTTCTTGCCCTTCTCCAAACTCTCTTGGTGAACATACAAGTGAATTGGCCTCTCCTTGCCCTATGTGCACCTCTTAAGAAAAAAATAAGGAAACCTAAAAGTTGGTTGGATCAAATCATCTTATCCCATCACTAATCAATGGTTGAGATCTCTCCAAAAGAATCTCAACTCAAAACCCACTTTACTCAAGTTTCCATAGTTTCTCTTTATGTCCCTCAATTCACCCACAAAGTGAATTAATAGTCATTTTAGGCTAAAATGACCAAATTTCTCTTTTAACTTAAATCTCCTAAGTCAAAGTGAAATTAGACATAAAGTACATGGTACATGGTACATGGTACAAAGTATTTTCCACTTGTGTTTAGAGGCTCACAAACACAAGGGGACCACTTTCCAAGGTACTCAAATCCCAACACTCTCTCTTACCGAGGAAAGTGCCCTTCACTACCAATCTCATCCCTGCAGTGGACATGGTTGCCTACTGGTAAATACTCGGTGAGTAAGGTTGTACCCTGATCAATGAAAGTAGTCTCTGACACAGATCTACTCAATCTGCGTGATCTATAGATGGAAGTGCATCTCCACCTATCCAAGATACCCTAGATCTTGGTATCAAACCAAAGATCTCAACCTTGGTCTCCCACCAAGGATTTCTACCTACTGGCATCTCGCCAACGGTCACTACTCTTGGCATCTCACCAAGAGTCTCCCCTCTTGGTATCTCACCAAGAGTACCTGGATCTCTGCATCTCACCAAGATCCTCAACTTGGCCTCTCACCAAGTGACTTCCACCTGAAGTGGATCTAGAACTTGATCTGCCCATATCCGTAGCCAAGTGAGGCTCACGCCTATGTGGTGCCTTGCTACTCATCCTCATCAATATCTAATGCTCTGAAGCCCCTGCACCAACCCTCTGTCTCAGCAACTCTGAAACTGAAGATGTTCCAGGTGAACCAGTCACCCCTGATGATGGTGTCCATTAAAACTGAGTCTGAACTTCCTCTGAATCACTACTATGAGTCAATAGGTCCTCCTCAACTCTGTCTCCCCACCTGATGTTGGATGGTGTAACAACTGACAAAGAAGTAGTGAATGCATACTCTCTCGCAAATTGTGTATCGAACTCAAGCTCCTTTGTTGTCGTTGTTGAATCATCCTGTTGCTTCTTCTTCTTCTTCTTCTTGGGACACTGTCCTGCATAGTGACCCATCTCTCCACGAGGAAAGCATCTCACTGTGCTCATGTCTCTCTCTTTCCCACCGCTGCTCTCTCTGTGTGGCAAGGCCCCAAACTTGGGACCCTGTCGACCTCCCTTGTCGGTCTTCTTCTTGCCCTTTGTCCAAAGAGCAAGGTCCTCATCACCCTGCAATGTTTGTTGTTGTCCAGAAGTCTCTGATGTAAGTCTAGTCTCCTCCTGACCGAAATCATCCCACAATCTCTCCCAAGTGGGCATGATCTCTCTAGCAACAATGCCAACGGAGCGATGACGAGCCTCCTCAATAATGGCCTCAAGAGTGAAGATTGTTGATTTTTCATAAGCTAGGTTAAGCATGAAGTTCATTTCATTTTAGCATTTAACCTAACCATAAACAATAATGTTGCAGCAACCAAGATCACAAGAAGAAACACTATGCACAAGAACACAAGAAGTATCCTAGGAAACCCTTCTCAACAACGGAAGAAAACCTAGCCAAATCCTTTGCTATATTCTGTTAAAATAATGTAACTACAAAGTGTATTCTTATTATTATTTGATATATTATTCATTGGATCAATCCCCATTGTGGATTGATCATGTCGGCTACCTTAAAAGGACCAAATCCCCTTTTGCGGATTGGTCATATTGTAATTGTAAAAGGCAAAAGAAGAAGTCGACCCCAGAATATATCAAAGAGGCCCCGAAATATAATAAAGGTGGTTATAACCACCCAGTTGAAGAAGTCGGCCCTTCCAGTGAAGAGAGACTTCACACGTGCCAGTCTTGTATAAATAAGGAGGCTAGCGCCTCACTTCGACACAACTCACTTGCTCATTTGTGAAACAAGTTTCGGAATTGCAGTTAATAGAAGAAGGAGAGAGAGTGGCACATCTCTGGGAGAGGATCTTCTGCATTAGTTTAAGAGATCTCTTGGCATTGTATTGGCTATCTATAATAAGGAAGTTTTGTTGGGTTTTCTTCCCCTAAAGGGTTTCCCAGGATAAATGCTGTGTCTCTTGTGATTGTGTATTTCTCAATGATCTTGTATTATGCTATTGTCATCTAATGAAATGCAAACAACTATAATAATGGCTTAAACATTAACATGGTATCAGAGCCAAGCTGAAGGAAGCATCTTTCACAAGAGTGAAAAACGTCACTGTTGTCGTACATAAAAATTAGGGCTTTTTGATGGTGAAGCTTTTCATCCCCAAAACCATCTAAAAAAGTCCACCCTCCCCTAAGGATCACTTTGGCACTCTCAGCGCACCATTTCAGTGGTTGGATCTCCCGGAAAGTGAAACCCTAGTTTCACAAAGTGCCAGAAGTACCAGAAAACCAGTGTACCAGAAGTACCAGAGTACCAGAGGTACCAGAAAACCAAAAGCACCAGTCCAGAAATCCGTAGATCAAATTTGGAGGAGCAAAAGTTGGATTTTCTCAGATCCAAACACACCAAGCTACTCGCCTCAGCCAAGCGCACCTCCTGGTAAGTTCAGATTTTGATTTTGAGCACTTTCATTTTTTGGTCATTTTCCTAGCTCCAAGTAAAGATGTCTGCAAGCGTTAAGCTTGTTGACAAGCTAGAAGGAGTGGAAAACTTCTGTGCCTAGAAGTATAGGATTGGCCTCATTCTTGAAGAGAATGACCTACCAAGATTCGTCAAAAAAGAAGTATCGAAACCCGCCAATGCTGCAAAAAAGGCAAAGCATCAAAAAGACACAATCAGGGCCAAAAGAATCATTGCAGATTCAATCAAAGACCACCTGATTCCTTATGTGTCATCTAAGAAGACTCCGAAAGAAATGTTTGATGCCTTGACCAAACTGTATGAAGGAAAGAACATAAACCGGAAGATGAATTTAAGAACTCAACTGAAGAATACAAGGATGGAAAAAGGAGAAACGATTCAGGAATATTTCTCCAGAATCTCAGAATTCAAAGAACAGTTAGAAGCAATTGGAGATACCATAGACGAAGACGAACTCATAATGACGGCCCTAAATGGTCTCACAAGACCTTGGGATGCATTCATCCAAACGATATGTGCCAGAACGGAGAAACTGAAGTTTGATAGTCTATGGGAAGAATGAATCCAAGAAGAAACAAGAGTAGCGAATCGTGAAGCGTTACTAGCAAGAGATGATGATCAAGCCCTAGCTACTCACACCAAAGGAGGAAGGAAGAAACCCTACTTCCAAAAGGAGACTCATAAAGAGCCTCAACAGTCAAACAAATTCAATCATAAAGAATCTCATCAAAGGAGATT
>JASDQU010949184.1:64852-79098 GCA_032191745.1 Picea mariana | reverse complement strand
CCACCATAATAGAATCATTATGTTTCTGAGTTTTAGGCAAACATGTAATAAAGTCCAGTGATATAGTCTCCCATTTCCATTCCGGCACCGGTGAGGGCTGTAATAGACCGGCTGGATGATGGTGTTCATCTTTTACCTCTGACAATCTTGACACTTAGCTAAGTATTCTGCTGTTTCACCCTTCATATTAGGCCAATGAAATAATTTTCTAAGTGTTGTTATCGTTTTCTAGTACCCTAGATGACCAAAATATGGTTTCTTATGCACTTCATCCATAACTGTTAACTTTAATTCTGCCGAATTTGATATGTATATTCTGTTTTTAAATCGTAGTAGACCATTTTTATCAATACTCAGATCTGATTTGTCTGAATTCCCTATAGCGTCCTGTAATTATGCCACTTTTTTAGTGTACTTCTTGTCTTTATTACCTGCGGTCTTTATCCTCTATTCAAGATTTCTTTCTTCCCTACTAACATTTATTTCAAATAACCCATGAACTTTTCTGCTTAAAGCATCAACTACTTTATTTTCCTTACCCTTGATATGTCTTACCTCAAAGTCGAATTCCCTCAAGAAGGCTAGCCACCTTGCTTGCCTTGCATTAAGGTCTGGCTGACTAAACATAAATTTCACACCACTGTTGTCAATCAATAACAAAAAATTTCTACCCATTATGTAGTGTCGCCACATTTTTAAGGCGAGTATTGCAACTGCCAATTCTAATTCATGAGTGATGTAGCTTCGCTCGTGGTCCTTTTGTTTTTGGGACTCATAGCAAATAACATGCCCTTTTTCGGTTAGGACATCACCTAGTCCTTCTTTACTCACATCTACATAGATGGTGAAGTATTTGTCCGGATCTACTACCTTTAAAATGGGTGCGGTTGTTAACAATTCCTTTAACTTATTAAAACCGTCTTGACACTTTTGTGACCAGTTGAACTTGGTCTCCTTCTTTTGTAATAATGTGATAAGGTAAGTAATTTTGGAAAATCCCTCTATAAATCTACGATAATATCTGATGATTCCCATGAATGTCTAGATATCCGCTACATCCTTAGGTACCGACCATTCCATGATGGCTCTTATTTTCTCAGGGTCGACTGCAATTCATTCTACAGATATTACATGTCCTAGGTACTGTATTTTCTTTTGATAAAATCACACTTATCGAATTTAGCATACAGTTTGTGCTTCCTCAAAGTTTGCAGAACGATTCTTAAGTGCTCTTTGTGTTCTTATTTTGTTTTAGAATAGACCAGAATATCGTCAATAAATACCAATATGAACTTGTCCAATTACTGACTGAAAATACTGTTCATTAAACACATAAACTTGGTTGACACATTAGTGAGTTCGAAAGGTATAACTACAAATTCGTAATGTCCATATCTTGTTTGAAAAGTTGTTTTCCTTATGTCCTCATATTTTATCCTAACTTGTTGATAACCAGATCATAAATCCAACTTTGAAAATATCCTTGCCCCATCTACTTGATCGAACAAGTCAATTATCCTAGGTAAGGGGTAATTGTTCTTAATAGTCATTTTGTTTAATTTTCTATAATCGATACACAGTCTTAGAGTGTTGTCTTTCTTTTTCAAAAAGAGGACTAGTGCTCCCCATGGTGAAACACTCGGTCTGATATACTCTTTGTCCAATAATTCTTGTAGTTGAATTTTTAGTTCTGTCAATTCCTACAGAACTAGTGCTCCCCATGGTGAAACTCATTCGGTAAGGTGTTTTAGTGATAGGGGCTGAACCAGGTAGCAGGTCGATAGAAAAGTCCATCTCCCTTCTAGGGGGTAATTTAGGTATTTCATCAACAAACACATCTCTGAAATCACGTAGAAAAACAAAGTCCTCCAAGTTGGGTTTATTTTCTTTTTCTAACAGGCTTGTTACTTGGATGGCGTAGACTTGACAACCATTTCTCATGCATTTCTTGAATTGCATTGTTGAAACTTGTCTAACTGATATTGGTTTTTGTATACCTTGAACTGTCCTAGCGGTCTCATTTTCATATTTATACTTAAGTGTATTTTCATAACGATATAACACTTCTTTATGCCTTTCTAACAAATCCATTCTGCTAATTACATCATAAGATCCTAGCGGTAGAATGTTCACATTTGTCCTTATGTTTTGACCACCTAAACTGAACTCATAATCAATAATAAAGTCAACCACTTTCCTTTTAGTTCTTGTTGCTAGTTGTACTAGCCATGATTTTGCATGTCTCATTTTCTTAAGTTTATTTGAATCCACTATACCAGAAGTGATATAGCTTAACGTAGCTCCAAGATCAATTAAAATAGAAATTCGATTGTTATTGACTTTACCTTCAATTTCCACCACAGAGGACTAGTGGTCAGCTTGTCAACCATCCACGATTGCATTTATCCAATACAAGCTTTCGCCCACATCTCCCACCATTGAGGCTTCCTACAAATTGTGAACAACAGTTCTGATTGCTGAATTTAAATGTGGATAGTTCCTCCTTAGATGAGGTTCTCCAAATTCCCAACACTTTAATGGTTCGCGGGGGCTATCCCCAAACTTCTTTGTTCCCATATTTATCGGTTTACCACCGCCTTACGTATTTGGATTGTTGGAGTGAAAATATTTCCTTGGAAATATTTTTTCTGTGTTCTGATAAGGAGATGGCTGGTATCCCTTCTTCCACTTGTTCATTTGGTCTTGTTTCTTGTCCATCCAAGCTTTGGGAAATTATGTCCATTGTTTGTATTGTTCGTAACACATTCGAGCTTTCCTGAATAATTCACTCAAGGAATTGGGGTTATCAAACTCGATTATGTCTTTGTCATGCTATGGTAAACAACTTAGCAACTGCTAGATTTTTACTTTGTCCTCCCGGATATAAGGTACGAACCTTTGTAATTCCAAGAATTTTTTTATCAGATCCTCCATAGCCATTTGACCAAGTCGTAGCTCATAAAAGTTTTTTGTTTTTCTTTCATAGTAACTTTCCGATAGGCACTGTTTCTTGAAATATTTCTTAAAGTATAATCATTCCATCTATTTCTCTTTTAGGCCCTTGGCAAATTTTAGATCTTGCCACCAAATGATGGCTTTTCCTTTTAGGTTATAGATAGCCATTCTGACCTTCATATTGTTGGAATAGTTGTAGATCTAGAAATACTTCTTGATGTCTAATAACCATGCTTCAACTTCCTCCCCTGTTCTAGATTCCCCATCAAAGTTAGCGGGTTTGATTTTCTTAAATTCTCCCTCAAGGTGATCTACTTGTTTTCTTTTTATGTTAGGTTTTGTTTTACCTTCAGATAAACTTTCCCCTTTTTCTGCTTCAGGACTAGAATTCTTGGAGGCCCTTTTACTGACCTCCTCTTCATGGTTCTCGTCCTTTGGGATTTTCTTTGTCACTAGACTACACAACACGACTTCATTTATTTCATGTTGCTCTTGCTGTGCCTTCTTCAGTTTCTCATTGTCTTCTTTGAAAACTTGTAGCTCAACGATGATATTTCTCATCGTTTCCATAACTACAATGGGTGATCTTCCATCACTATTCTGTCTCGGATCTTCATGAGTTATTTGTTCAGGATTCCCCTCAAGTCTGATTTCTGTGTCATCCTGGGTTACCATGATTAACACAAAACAAAAAAGGGTTTTTTGTTTATCACAATAATGGTTTGTTAGTTTTTACATAAACAAAAATATGTGCTAAGTAATTAATTCAACCCTGTTCAAGGTCCAAGTGTTGTAACCTTTTCTCTGATACCATATGTAATGTACCTCAAAGTTTCCATAAAAAAAAAAATTCTATGAGGCATTAATCTCAAAATTCATTTTATATGTTTGTCAATAAAGGGAAGAAATCTTCGTTCCTATTATAATTTTTTGTGATGTAACTTAAGTTCGTCCTACCACACGATGCCATTTTCATACTTGTCTATCTTACTTTAGATAGAAACTTATATGGCTAATTCACCAAGGGTTCTAGTAATTCCCCTTTAGTCTCTAACCTACTCACCCATATACATACATATCTATACAATAGATGAGACTTAGGAATTATAGTCCTAGTCTCTTTTTAAACAAGAGATTTCTATGTTTTGCGCACAATACTATTTAATTTTTCCTTTGACATGAATATTTAATTACCATATATATATATATAGTCATAGGGACATATATATACCCCACATATGAAAAGAAGTGGCTTAGTGATATGCGCTTAGCATCAATATACATAGTCCCGATAATAGATGGGTTCCTTTACGAATTATCCATGATTAGTGATATTCCAATCCCTTTACTTAAGCAGAGTTTGAGTAAAGAGATATTGTGTTAACTTAGACTTAACTAAACGATGCTCCAATGAACCTTCTCTCGAACGATAAGCTAGTTGTAACAATGCAGTTGAAGTGTACGAGTTCAAACTCATCGAGTCATGGAGGGATTCATTTAATTCATGAATTTCTTGATGTGAAAGAGTTGTATACTGTCAGAAGGGAGTTAATACTCTACATCTATTTTTTAATGTAAGTCCCATGTGTGCGCGTTACGATGCTCTCACCTGGTTCTTCGTCCATTCCAGTCACCCCAACTCTACCCTCGTCACATGGCTCGACCGCCCTTCATACCTTCAACATTTAAACTGAGTAGTTAAGGTTCCTCTTAGGGTTTTAATGTGTTTTCTATTTTCATTGTGGAGTCTTTCGGGAGGCTCTACGTATTATTTTCTCATAGAAGAAGACTATTGATTTGGGGAAAACGTTACCCGGTGGTACGACATCACCATTCACCCTCCCTGGTAATTTTTTCTTAACACTGTGTTCTGGTTATTAAACAAGATTTGGTTCTTTATTACAGTAGGTGAACCCTCATGTCAATCTTACTTGTTTTTACTTAAATCTCCCATTATCGTTATTCTTTATAACTTTCCTGGACTGCTTCCCATTTCTGAATAAGAAGATGCTTACTGTAGATTTATTTTCTAACTTATTGAGAAGTCTCAGCCTACCAATCCCTTGTCCCGACTTAGGGAATTTACACCTGCAACATTTTATGGGTAAATTCACTCCTAGGTTTTCATGTCCCGATTGTCGTTATTTCTTAAGTTCTCTCTCCTGGTATATGTAGAGGTTTGATATTAAACCTTTCGGGAGGTTACACGTAGTCTTAATTTGGAGTTAATTTCTTTTCACGTTGCAATTTCTTTCTTCTTTTTTCAGAGAGAATGAATCCTTCCTTCTGTAGTCGTCAATAAATCCTTAACTGTTACTCACGCAGATAATGTCTCCTTAAAGTTTTTCCTTCTTGTCTAGTATGTTAAAGGAAATGTAATTCTCTGTGTTTTCGAAAAATCCACTACCTAAGAATACTCATAGCATAGACGTTTGAGTTTGTAGATGTTATTGTAATAATTAGGTTTTCCTCTGTCATTACGAGGTCTGTGTGTAAGTTACTCCATTTGAATTTAATAGTATACTAACTCTGCACTTATCTTCAATTTATAATTGGCCTCTGTAATAGACATAATCGGTTTGGAAAGTGTTTAAACTCAATATTTTCATGTAGCTCTTGTTCTGTGTGTAATTGCTTGACATTGTTCCCTCGGCCTATTCACACACTATATTTTACAAAATTTACTTGTTAACTATTAACATTGTTGATTTCATTTCATAAACCAATGATTATGTGATTGGTACCAACACTAATGATGGGCCCCTTCTCTTCAAGGGTACCCATCAGGTGGACCTTGCCTCTTCCACCCCTTCCATGATCATGGATGACGTCCTCAAGCATGCACAGGGGAGGGTTGACCTGTTCTACAGGCTTGAGTTAAGTATAACCTATAACTGCATGCTATTTAAATATATTACACTGGTAATCAAATTCTAGATCTTTGCTACGAATTCTTATTTCTATTATTTAGGAACTATTCAAAGTTCCTTTGTTTTCTTTTTCAGGGTTGGTGTAACAGAACAATCTGAATTCTGGAAACTCCCCATGCGAAAGGTATTCGAGTTCCATTTGTAAAATCTTCAGGAGTTCACACAGTGAAGGCCACAGTTTTCAACCTAGATTTAATGATATTAAGTATAGTTTCACTCGACTTCCTGTAGTGGATGGATAAAGAGAAATTCCCAAATTGTGGTAATGTATTCCACTGTTATATTTAATACACAATAACCATATAAGGCTTGGATGTCCTCTTGATTTTCTGGTCTGGTTGATATATGTAATAAATCCTTTGAAGCAGAGCTACAAGGCCTTTCCTCCTATCTATTTGACATAATACAATGACTCTTTTAATGATTTTATTTGAATCTTAATGCCATCTTGGCCCCTTCCTATACTTAAATTGTTTAAAGTAGACTATAACTATACTGTTTATGAAAGGAAAGACTTCTGTAACGAATGTCACCACGTCTTCTTAAACGTATTATATTGTCTTTATACTTCCTTTGATCTCATTTCTCATCTTGGATTTGCATGTTATTCATTTTTTTTTATCATTATGTATTCCAGAAAAAGTTCTACTAAGGTGTAGTTAGACTGTCGTCTTATATTTCATTTCAGTATCTATTGTCTGTATAGTCCGAACTTACAGTCACACACTGTATGGGATTGAACTTATATATTTTCAGAAGGTCTACATTTTCTTTTGGAAATCAAATCTCAAGTTAAAGGAAACTAGAATATAAAACTGTTGTATAGACATATACGTGTATATATATATATATATATATCATATAGGTATCTATTACGCTGTATGAGTCTGCAATGTTGTCTTACCTTACTTCAATATTTTGTGAATATTGTGACTCTGTACTTTCCTTCAACAAGATACAAATGTATATTTTCTTTCTATTCCGTACATATATAGAGTTTCTCCTTGTTTCGATTTAGCATGTACATGAAAGAAACATCTCAATTAGTTACTATGTTTTTCTATATATAAATTTACTTACAGGAATGTAGGCATATGCTTGTGTATACATGGCTACACTATTCAGTTTCATTTACATTGTGTACATAGATAATTCTTAAGCTGTGATTACAATTTAGTTTAGAGGTTTTTCACCTATAGTTTATCTCATTACAACAGTAATCTAACTCATAGAACCATACTTCCAGAAGCTTGACCAAGAAATTATTTCAACTAGTATCACATGGAAATTAACATTCACTCAACAATAAGACACAACATAGATAATCCATTTAGAGCTAGTTTAGAGGCATTTTGTCAGTTCTTAAGTTCAATGGCATTCAATTCGATCTTTCACCCATAGTATTACTTTGATTCGGAATTAACAGATGCATTCTATCAGATATTTAACGATAAAACATTCATCTAGAGAAGGGATAGAGTGACATATCTGAACTAGTACGTTGAAAGACAAAGGGAACAACCACGTTCCTCTCAACCTTAGAACAAGGCAGCTGAATCACTTGTCCCGTTCACCCCCTAGCCTGACTATGAATCCATGAGGCCTAACTCGTAACTCCTCCTCTGCAAATTCCTTTTAGTTTCAGCAGTCTTCTCCTTGCCTCACACTCAATAGGTAATGTTCATAACAACAAGAAATCAATAATTTTCCCCAGCATACTAGGCGACATCCTGCCTCCTCACATATGTTATATATACAAAAGAAAAAGTGCCTAGGTCTCTTTCCATCTTGGGAATTTTCACAGCTTTCAAAATCCCCGATTTTCAAGGGTTTCCCATGGCCAAATATGGATTTTCCACTTGTAACAATCAACCCTGAGTTAGTTCCAACATGTTCCCCACTCATGGAGTCATGGTCAGCTGATTTCAACATGGTTGTTCCATTTGTCCTCCAACAATAATCATAAAATATTTTGTTTCATACAAGTGTCATAATCAAGTAGTTAGTTGGGTCAAATCATATCTCTGCCCAACAATCATAATCATTAATTACAATTAACCAAATTCGTAATTCAGAATTTCCATAAATGGCAAATATTTTACAATTTCGAATTTGCCAAAAACAAAAATTAATTTCCTAGGAAACTTCCAACTTAAAAATAATTTATTTCTGCAGATGTCACATTCCTTCCTTAAAAAAAAAGAAGTGCACTTGTTATGCATAGCATGTTGTCATAATGATGGGGTTCGTTACATATGGTATCATAGTCAGTTCGACCCGCGACTTGGGATCACTATGGCTTCAATTGATTAAATATTTTTTTATAAATGTTGCTAATTAAATTGATTTGTATTCATGCAGTTAATCATTGTTAGAGGATGCTACGGAGGAAGACGAAGGGGTACTAGGGGAGGAGGCGCAATGCCCCCAGTAACATCCACGCCCGAGGGGTCTAACCCCCCAGGGAGACAAACAGGTTGTCGGGTAGGAACAAATAGTTGTGGGTGATGTGGTTGGGATGATGAGGTCCTTTCAGAGGATGTATGAGGCACTGATCATCCATTTGTATAGAGATGATTCTAGGGAACCGAAACCTCTTGAGGGTCCACCACACGCTCCGGTTGGTACTGGTAGCATTCTCCGTGAACTTGAGAAGGTCAAATTTCTGGAGTTCTTTGGTGCCCCGAATGGCACAAATGCCAAGGAATGGTTGGAGAATATGGCAACATGATTTGCAATTCACGACTATAAATCCAACATGAAGGTCTGCATGGAGGTCTTTCAACTAAAGGGGAGCACTCTTCTATGGTGGAAGACGCTCCTTCCGCAATTGAACATGGTAGTCGAAAACATGTCATGGGAATTGTTCAAGGAAAGGTTCTGGGAGAGGTATCTATCTGAGGAATTCATTGAGAGTCATCTATACGAGTTCAATGCCTTGTGACAGGCTGAATATACGGTGCCTGAGTACGAGGCTTGTTTCATGGAGCTGCTTCAGTATTCTCCACACCTGAATACCGAGAATCTTAAGGTCAACAAGTTCGTGTTCATCCTTAATATCAACATCCATGCAAAGGTTAGGATCTTGATGGCTCAAACCATGTATGATGATGTCAATAATTCCCTCATAGTAGAGGAGGATCTTATCAATAGGGGTTAGAGTAGGAGTCCAGCGAGACCAGTGGTACATGTGTGATTTGGTGCGCTGCAACATTAGACACCAACTAGACATTCCTTGGGATTTTGAGGCACTCAAGGAGGATCCACATACACTACACCATGACGATCGATGCCTCAACAACGAAATCCTTACAGAGGACCACAACACCAACAACAATATCGACCACAAGAACATCATTTTAGGCCTGTTCAATAGAACAAACCACGATTCTAGGCCGCTGGGCTGTCAACTTCTACTTCGGGTACTAGGAGTACTAGACTGAAGAAAGCGTGTTGGACATGTGGAGAGCCACATTACTAGCATGATTTCCTAGTGGAGAGGACTATATCATCTGGATCAGTCAAACCCACTACCATGGAAGAATTGGGAAAGGCCCATTGGATTCATTCAATGGTGAATAACTGTCAAGAAGAGAACCATTCGACTATTATCAAGACATCAGGTACCATCGGTGACCAAACCCTTAGTATTTTGATAGATCCAAGTGCTACAGAGAGTTTTGTTTCTGGTGCAGTGCTAAAAATAATTAAGGTAAAGGAAGTCAAATAGGACAAGTTTAGCTTTGTAAAAATGGCTTCGAGAGACAAACAAAAGGTTGGAGGGAAGGTTACGAGATGTAGCATTAACCTGGGAGAGTTTTTCATGAGGGACAACCTGTATGTCATGATATTAGGATCTTATGATGCCATGATTGGTATGGACTGGTTGGAATCCAATGAGGCGATACTCAACTATGAGACGAAATGATTGAGCTTGGTTGATGATGAGGGATAGAGACGTGTGATTGTAGGTTGGAACCAGGGAGTTTCCCTGAGGTTCATCTCTTCCTTGCAGCTATGAAAGAGTATGCACAAGGGATGTAAGATATATGCGATCCTTGCATTGAATGAGAAGGGTGTAGTGGAAGGTCTAGAAAACCTTCTGGTGGTGTGAGATTTTGTGGATGTCTTCCCCAAGTAGTTATCTGGGATGCCGCCAGAGAGGGAATTGGAATTTACCATCGACCTAAAACCAGGAACTGAACCGATAGAGAGAACGCCTTATCGGAAGTTGACCCCTAAGTTACAAGAGTTGAAAATGCAATTGAAGGAGTTGTTGGACCCAGGAATTATACGTCAAAGTGTGTCACTGTGGGGTGCATGTGTTATTTTCATATGGAAGAAGGATGGGTTGTGGAGACTCTGCATTGACTACCATCAATTAAACAAGGCAACGATCAAGAATCAATATCTGTTTCCAATGATTGATGATCTATTTGATCAGATGAAAGACATTACGATGTTTTAAAAGATCGACTTGAGATCAAGGTATCAAAAGTTACAGATCAAGTAGGACGACATCTCTAACACTACCTTTAATATGAGGTTTGGACATTACGAGTTTATTGTTTTACAATTTGGACCAACGAACGCCCCATGGGTATTTATGAGTTTGATGAATGGAGTGTTCCGTGAATACTTAGAAAAGTTCATTTAAGTATTCATTGACGATATTTTTATTTACTCTCAGACGATGAAGGAGCATGAAGAGAACTTGCGCATCGTACTATAGTGTCGATGAGAGAACAAATTGTTTGGGAAGCTGGAGAAATGCTCATTTTATCAACAAAAGATTCACTACTTAGGGCATGTCATCTATGACGAAGGTATTGTTGTGGATCCAACAAATTTCAAGGCTATTATGGAATGTCCTGCACCGAAAAATCTTCCAGAAGTGTGTAGCTTCATGGGTTTAGCAGGATACTATCGATGGGTTGTCAAGGGTTTTTTGAAGATAGAAAATCCGATCACAGAATTGTAGAAGAAGGACAATAAGTTTGTTTGGACCAAGAAATGCACGGAGGAATTTCAAAGGCTCAAGGATTTGTTGAAGACAACACTGATACTAAAGGTCCTTGACATAGACGTGGAATTCTTGGTATGCACTGACGCATTCAAGGAAGGCTTAGGCAAAGTCTTGATGCAAGACAATAGAGTGATCGCTTACATATCGAGAAAGTTGAGAAGGCATGAGGAGAACTATGCGACACACGATTTGGATTTGTTAGAAATTTTTTATGCCTTGAGAGTTTGGAGACTCTAACTTATTGGATGAAAATCTGAACTAAAAATGGACCATTGTGATTTACAACACATCTTTACTCAAAGGAACTTGAACGCGTGAAAACAACGTTGGTCGAAATTGATTAGCGAGTACGATTTCAAGATTACTTACATAAAATGAACAATGAATAGAGTGGTTGATGAGTTGAGTCAAAGACCACACATATTTTTGGTGATGCCTCTTCAGATGAATCTACATGAAGATATTCTAATTTTATAGTGAAACGTTGGCGGGTACAAAGAGATCAAGGATTTTATTGGACAAAACACAATGATGGTACCAAACTTTGAGGGATTTATTGTGGACAACGACAGATTATTGATACTTAAAATTTGAATTTAAGTATCACCCAATGACGAGTTGAGGAGTTTGATCTTAAATGAGGCTCATAGAGCAGTGTACATGGCTAATCTTGGAGTCACGAAGATGAGGGCAGACCTTAAACCTTTATTCTTCTGGGAAGGAATGAAGGTAGACATAGTCAACTATGTGGAAAGATGTCTAGAATGTCAGTAGCTGAAGGATTAACATAGACATCCAGAAGGATTACTACAACCACACACTATTCCAGAATCAAAATGGGAGGTAATTTTGATGGATTTCATTGTTGGATTTCCACTAACGACAAGGAGACACGACTTAATTTTTGTGTTATTCGAAACTCTTACGAAGAGTTCTCATTTTATTTCTATGTGTACAACATATTAGGCACCTGACATAGCTATAGTTTTCATTAGAGAGACAGTGAGGTTTCATGGTGTTCCTAGGAGGGTTATATCCGATAGAGGATCGATTTTTACAAGATAATTTTGGACTAGTTTCCAAGAGGCCTTGAGAACCCAACTTAAATTTAGTTTTGCGTATCACTGAGAGACAGACGGGAACACTGAACGAACAAACCAAATCTTGGTGGATATGTTGTGTATGTACGTGATGGATCAAGAGAAGTGTTGGGAATAATTCTTGCCACTGGTATAATTTTCATATAAAAATAGTTATCAAATCACCATTAATATGGCGCCTTTCAAGTTTCATTACAGGCGACCATGTCAGATGCCTTTAAGTTGAGATCAACTTGAAGATAGGGTCCTGGTGGGACTAGAAGCAATCCAAGAAATGGAACATCAAATGAAAATAATAAGACAAAGGATCAAGGAAGTGCAGGATAGACATAAGACTTATGTCAGTGCGCATCATGTCAACCGTAGTTATGAAGTTTGCGCTCAAGTCTTCTTGCGGGTGAAACCCCATAAGAGTTCGATCAAGTCTAGAAAGGGTGCTAAAATCTCTCCCATGGTTGTGGGAACCTTTGAGATTGTGGAAAAGAAGGCGCCCATGGATTATCGACTAGCCTTTCCTGATTCTTTGAAGCGTATGCACGATGTTTTTCACGTAGATGTTTTGAGACATTTTGTTAGTGATCCTACACATGTTATTGAGATGAGTTCCTTGCAGGTATCATATGAGGGTGTGCTCATGACAGAGCCAATCCATATCCTGGACCATCGACTTCAAAAGCTACAATGTCGAATAGTAGATCAGGTCAAGGTCTAGTGAGACAACTATAGTCCATAGTCGGCGACCTAGGAGGATGCATATGATATGCGTCAATAGTTTTCATTTTTGTTTGATAGATAGACATATGATACCATGATACACTTTATTTCAACACTTACATACTATGAAATTTCAAGACAAAGTTTAAAATAAGAGGGGGTGTATGTAACATCCTGCTCTTGCACACACTAAGAGGACTTATTCTTTGAGGAAACTTTCGTGAAAGTGATCTAGGTCATTATACTATTGGTTGTTTTGATTATTATTATTATGAGATATTGTGGATTTGATGATATGTTATTTTTTTTTTATTTACATCGACAAGTTCTATTGACTAGGTGCTCCTGAGTGTGCAAGACTCTGGACGTTAGAGGATTATGAGGCATCGATGAAACTCCTTGGACTCTAGATCGAGTCAGGGAGTGGAATGTTAGGGTTTGAATGTTGTTGATGTGACATATATACATATGATTAGATATTATGATTTTGATTGTTATCGTTGACATGTTTCATTGAGGGATGCAGGCTGACGATATATTTCCAACTAGAATCACATTTGGAGTAAATGGGTCATGCACGACAACCAGAGACATTGAGGGAGAGGTGTGGAAGCAACCCTACCACAACCTACTATCACTCCTGTCGTGGCTCAAATTGTAGGTTAACGATTACCTAGTTTGAGAATACCCACGACGTCGTGAGAGAAGATTGTGACAATCACTCATGATGATTCTAAGGGGCACACAATAGGGAAGGATCCTTATTCCTTATAGGCCCTTAGTCTCCCACAAGATCACCTAACCGAGTATTGACTCTAGGGGTTTGACGTCTACCAAATTCAGTCAAGAGGCGAGTGGCACCCTTGGTGCACGTAGTTCATCTTGAAGGGCATGTCATGAAAATAAAACAAGAATGAAAGCGAGTGGCACCCTTGGAGAATGTAGTGTGTCTTGAAGGGCACATCACGATTTTAACTTGAGTAAGTTAATAAACCTAGTACCTAGAAAACTATGCCTCCTTAGGACCTGGTTGGCCTTAAAATAGATGATGGTATGAGTAAAGTTTAATAACTAATTGTTCCCTTAAAAAATATCGCCCAACCTAGTGAAATTAAAACCTAGGTCTAAGTAAAACCTTTGAACAAAAAAAAAAACAAAAAACTAATTAGACATATAACAAGAAGGGGGTAAAGAAAATTCAAGATTTATTAATTAAAGTAAAATTTTTAATGAAGGTCTATTTATTAAAAGGGGGTAAATGGTTGTTTGTCTAAACTTGCTAATTCTGAACTTAATTAAAAAGGGGGAAACTTAAAGAAAAAGGGAAACTTAAAGAAAAGGGAAAACTTAAAGAAAAAGGGGAATGTCTAACTTAGTAAGGAATCTAGCCTTGGAACTTTCTATTTATGAACTCATCTAGGATTTAAGTAAGATGTAAGTCATTTAATAATTGTAAGGGAATAATGGGACACCGAGGAGCATTTTTAGGAATTTTTTTAGGTGGGTGAGGAAAATAGGAAA
>JASDQU010949184.1:32660-56531 GCA_032191745.1 Picea mariana | reverse complement strand
TGAAGAAATAACATTTATATGGTCCATCATGGACTAACGAACCGTCATAATTGGTCCGTCATGGACTGAATGATCACCAAACTGTAGTTGCATTGTGAAACTACAGTCTGGTGGTTCGTCATGGACTGACAGACTAGGAGGATTGGATATCACTTCGAAAACAGCAATCCCTGCAATGACTAAATCACTATCCACATTCATAAAAATGATTCAGAATGTGGGGATTTCAATTATTGATGTGGTCGTTTTGTTAGGTATATATAAGAATGTAACTACCATCTACTCAAGTGAGGATGGCATAAAGATGATCAGAATAAAGATACTATTAAAAATATTATCAAATCAAAATTTAAGGAGAAAATGTAGTGTGATAAAGAGTTAGAGGAAAAAAAAGTTTAGGTATTATAAGGATGTAATCAATCCAAGATCAAAATTATCTATTTGTTTTGACTAGTGTAAAGAAGAAAATAAGCATTACTAAGATAAGAACAAATTCTCACAAGTTCCATAGTGAAACTTGGCATTGGTCAATTCCTAAAACCCCATGGGATGAAAGAGTGTGTCACCTTTGTGACACTAAGAAGGTTGAATATGAAAAACACTTTCTATTAGATTGTCCAACCTATACCCATATTAGATCTCATTTTCAAAATATTTGTCACACTACCAACCTTCATAACCTAACTCAACAAAACTATTGTGATCTTGGAAATCTGTTGGGATTTGGTGACAACGAATTCCTCTAAGGATGGATTTGGATCCTATTATTCTGCATTGGTTACAACCAAATAGATCAAGTTAGAATATGGATAGAGATTGCATTTAATAATCAGTTTCTTGTAAATGTATATAAATACATGTAATCCTATAGAGGCAAAGAAAGAAATAGAGTGAGAACTTGGGAGTCTGTTGTAATCTCCATGATCTAAATAATAAGACAACCGATGCCTATGTTTGGTGGACGTAGCCCAATGTTTGGGTGAACCGCGTGAAATCCTAGTGTTTCTTATCTGTGTGATTGTTAGTTATCATATGTGAATTGTGTTTTTTGCATTTGAAATTCTAATAATTAGTATCATAGCTACTGCGTTGGAGATCTATGAGGTGAGATACGTGGTGCAAGAAGGTGAATTGATTAGGTACCAGAGGAGGAAATTGAGTAGAAATTCATGGGATCTCCCTAAGAAGTGTTAGAGGTGTGCCGACGCACTCATGCTTATGAAATTGAAATTTTCGTGAAGACCGTGCACCCAGTTCATGCATCACAGAGCATCGTTGCTCCCCCATCCACATTCAAGGAGTGCTAGCGCTCCCCATGAACCCTAAGGGAGCATTGATATTCACGCTAGTGCTCCCCCACCCGTTGAGAAGGAGCTTTGATCTTCTTTATGAAACACTCGTATGTTTTTTTCCTTTTGAAAAATTAAAGGAATGGTTTTTTATGAAAGTGGAGGGGTATGGAGGTTTATTATTATATTTTGGAATTAAATATAAGGATTTAAAAAAGGGGTTTTTTATTTTTTTATTTTTTTATTTAAGTGAAAGGAGAGGTTAGTAAAAGGTTTTTATTAAACTCTTTTATTAAACCTTGTGGGGTTTAAACCATTATTTCTCCACATATTTTTTGAAAGAGCCTTGGTTATTATAAGCATTGGTGTTTTTTTGGAATGTTTCCTCTAATCACAAAGACGCAGAGTGCTAAGTTAAAAATTGAGAAATTCACTGGAAAGAACAATTTCGAGATCTAGAAGGTTAAGATGCATGATTTGCTCATGCAACAAGGTGGGGTGAAGGCGCTTTTGGGAAAAACAAAGAAACCAACGACCATAACAGATGATGATTGGGATGAGATGGATGCGAGAGCACTGAGTGCCATACCCCTATGTTTGGCCGATGATGTACTGTTCAACATTGTTACAAAGAAGACAATAGTTGGTTTGTGGTCAAAGATGGAAAGCATGTACATGACAAAATACTTCACAAACAAGATCTTCCTGAAAAGACAATTGTACATTTTTCGCATGAAGGAAGGTACGAACATAGATGATCATTTAAATACTTTTAATACTCTTTTATTCCAGCTGGATAGCACGAGAGTAAAATTCAAATCTGAAGATAAGGCAATTACAATATTGTGTTCTTTGCCCGCGTCATGTGATCATTTTCCTACCTCTATTAGTTTTAGTTCAATAGAAACTATTGAGTTTGATGATATTGTTGGAGCTTTACTATCTTAGGAAACAAAGAAGAAATTTAATTCAAAAACCTCTACATCTGAGGCGATGGTGATCAGAGGAAGACCTAAAGAAGGAGGACATGATCAGAGGGATTTGTCTTGGTCAAAGTCGAAGGGCAAAAAGAGCAAGATTAAGTGCTGGTTTTGTGGCAAATCAGTGTTGGGTATGTGTTATATTCTTTGCATGTGTGTGTGGGGGTGCGTCAGATATGACAACTGTGTCTGACGATCAATATAGTAGGGGCATGTGTGTCGTGTGCATCAGGAACTTTCCTAGGGGGGTCCCAAGGGGGGGCAGCTATGCCCCCCCTGGTTATGCGAGGTGTTTGGGGCAGTGCCCCGAATTTTTTTTTTGGGCGGTTTTTGCTATTTTTAGCAGTTTACTAAAAATAATTTCGGTTTTAGGGATTAAGGTTTTGGTATCTACGAAATACCTAAAAACATTGTATATATTTTATAGTGAATGGTAAAATTCGAGATAATGAATATAAGAAAGGTTTTCCCGGTTGAAGGTTTCCGGTATAAAATCTTTGTGTACTCTGTGTATGAGCCATTGATTAAATTTTGTTTTTCTTAAGAATTTATATGCATTTCTTTACTTGATAGGTTTAAAAATTACATGTGGTATCAGAGCTCATTTTTTTCTTCAGAGGGATGCCTTTGTTGTTGAGGTTTTGGCTCTATCTTGATAGATCAAGTTTATCTTGGGTCTGTGATAAACCTGGGTTTAGTGGGAGATTTTGCAGTGGTGATTTGAGTGCAGAAAGAGGAATGGAAAGCTCTTCAGGAATCGAGATAAAGAAGTTCTACGATAAAAAATTTGAGCTATGGAAGTTGAAGATGGAGGACCTTCTTATAGACAAAGAACAATGGATCGTTGTGGATCCCGGTACACAACCTACTAGTACACCGTCTACTAGCACACATGATACTGGTACACAATCTACCAGTACACGACCTAATGGTATGTCGAAGGAAGATTGGGAGAAGTTGGACAGAAGAGCAAGGAGTATTATTCGAATCTGCCTAGCAGATTCAATGTTGTTGAATGTCTCAGGAGAATCTACAACCAAGGAACTATGGGATAAGTTGGGGAATTTGTATCAATCAAAGTTCCTGGTAAACAAATTGTTTCTTCGAAAGAAGTTGTATCATCTTAGGATGGAAGATAAAGATTTTGTGACAGAACATCTAAATGCTTTTAACACTCTGGTAAGTCAACTTGGCTCTATTAATATTACGATTGCAGAAGAAGATAAGTGTATTACTTTTTTATGTTCTTTGCCAGACTCTTGGGATAATCTGGTTGTAGCAATAGGTAGTACCACTCAATCTACATTGAAGTATGAGGATGTAGTTGCATCCTTGTTATCTGAAGAGATGAGGTGAAAAAGAATGGATGGTCACAACACAGATCCTTTATTTGTAAGAGGGCATACCCAAGACAGGAACCTTGGTAAGCCTTCAAGGTGGAGACCTAAATCTACAGGTAGATCTAAGTCTCTAGGAAAATATTTGAGGAAATGTTGGAAGTGTGGTAAAACAGGGAATTATAAGAAAGATTGCGTCTAAGAAGGTTGAAAAACCAAAGGGATCTGATAGTACCTCTTCCATAGAGGAGAAAACCTCCATTGAAGAAGGAGGTGATGTTTACATGGAATCTACAAGTACACATGAAGACCGTGATATATGGTTGATCGACTCAGGTGTGTCATATCATATGACTCCTCACAGGGAGTGGTTCTCTGAATATGAAAAATATGATGGTGGTGATGTATTCCTAGGAGATGACTTGACATCCAAAATCTTGGGACATGGAAGAGTTAAGTTGCTGCTAAAAGATGGAAGGATTAGAACACTCCCTAGGGTTCTACACATTCCAAAACTTGCCAGGAGCCTAATATCTGTAAGCAAGTTGGATGATGCAGGAGTGGATACTGTATTTGGAAAGAACACTTGCAAGATGGTACGAGGGGCAATGTTGTTGATGAGGGGAGTTTAGTGTGGAACTCTATACAAGTTGTTGGGAAACACTTATACTAATGGGTGTAACAGTTATGTTGTCCTTTAGCAGACAAATAAAGAAGACAAGACCAATATTGTCCCTGAAAAGAAGACCATGTTGTGGCATCAAAGACTGGGGCATATTGGAGAAAAGGGCCTTCAAACACTACATGGTAAAGGCATGGTTGGAGGTATGTTTAATTGCACTCTGGATTTTGATTTCTGTGAACATTGCATATATGGTAAACAAAATCGAGTAAGATTCCCATCCAGTGCTACAAGAGCAAAGGGTATCTTAGAGTTGATACATAGTGATGTGTTTGGACCTGTTCCTGTTCCTATTCCATTCCTAGGTAAATCTGTGTATTATGTTTCATTCATAGATGATTTTTCAAGGAACACATGGATTTATTTTCTTAGAAAGAAATCTAAGGTATTTGATAAATTTGAAGAGTTTAAGGCTCTGGTAGAAAATCAGACAGAGAAGAAAATAAAGGTATTGAGAACAGATAATGGTGGAGAATTCTACGGAAATCAATTAGAATAATTATGTAAGAAGTGTGGTATAGCAAGGCAGAAGACTACTCCATACACTCCTCAACAGAATGGAGTTGCGGAAAGGATGAACAAGACACTGATGGAAAAATCAAGGAGCATGCTCAACGGTGCCAGGTTAGGACAATAATTCCGGGCAAAGGAAGTGGGTATAGCATGTTACCTGGTCAATCAATCACCTTCATCAGCATTGGATGATACAACTCCACACGAGGTATGGTCTGGAAAGAAACCCTCTCTTCAACATATTAGAGTGTTTGGTTGTGATGCTTATGTACATGTTCCAAAAAAAAATAGAAGTAAGTTGGATAAAAACGCTGAAAAGTGTATCTTTATTGGTTATAAAGATGGTGTGAAAGGTTATAAGCTTTGGAACCCAAAAATCCAGGAAATTGTTTACAGTCGAGATGTTGTTTTGAGAGAGGTAAAAGATGTGTCCAAATAGGAATTCCTACCAACGCAAGATGAACCTGAGAAAACAGAGCTTGAGTTGGATGATGCAAAATTTGAATCATCCGAAGAAGAGGAAGAAGAAGAAGAAGAAGAACTTCATACCCCATTATTTAGGAGATCAGTGAGAGATAGAAGGAAACCAGAAAGGTATAGTCCACCTGATTTTCGTTCCAATTTTGTTTTATCTATTACTGATGATGATCCCATAACTGTCAAGGAAGTAGTGAATTCAGAGGATAGTAAACTCTGGAAGAAGGCCATGGTTGAAGAAATGGATTCCTTGGATAAGAATGAGGCATGGGATATATTTGAGTTTCCAGCTGGAAGAAAATCGGTTGGTAGCAAATGGTTGTTCAAGAAGAATTTTAATGCACAAGGTAAAGTGGAGAAATACAAAGCTCGGTTAGTAGAAAAAGGTTATTCCTAGGTAGAGGGCATTGACTTTGGTGAGATTTTTTATCCTGTTGCTAAGTTAACTTCTATTGGATTTATTTTATCTATTGCTGCTATTTTTTATCTTGAAGTGGAACAGATGGATGTGAAGACACCATTCCTACATGGGGATCTGGAAGAAGAAATCTACATGAAGCAGCCAAAAGGCTTTGCAGTGAAGGGAAATAAAGAGCTAGTCTGTAAGCTAAACAAGTCACTATATGGTCTAAAGCAATCACCTAGGATGCGGTACCAAAAGTTTGACACATACATCCTTGGATTGGGANGCTATCCTCCAAATTTGACATGAAGGATCTTGGTCCTGCTAACTTCATTCTAGGAATGGAGATTAAAAGAGATTGTGCAAATAGGAAACTCTGGTTGAATCAGAGAAACTATGTTGAGACGATATTGTAGAGGTTTAATATGCATGGAAGTGAGCCGGTCAAGGTTTCTATTCCTATAGGTTTAAAGTTATCTGCAGATCAATGTCCTAAGACACAGGAAGAAGAAGAGGACATGTCCCATGTTCCATATGCCAGTGCAGTTGGCAGTTTGATGTATGCGATGGTTTGTACTAGACCGGACATTGCACATGCAGTGGGAGTTTTGAGCAGGTATATGTCAAAACCAAGGAAGGAGCATTGGACAAGATTAAAGAGGGTCTTCAGGTATCTACGTGGCACTACCATTTATAGAATGTGCTACCAAGGAAGACTAGGGTTGGACAGAGTGCTAGACATACATGGCTTTGTTGATGCAGACTGGGCTAGAGATCTGGATCGCAGAAGATCTACAAGTGGGTATGTGTTTAACCTATTTGGAGGAGCAATCAGTGGGCTGAGAAAAAGACAAGCCATAGTGGCATTCTCAACTACAGAAGTTGAATACATGGAAACCATTCATGCAAGCAAGGAAGCAGTATGGTTACAAATATTGTGTTCAGGTATTGGGTTGGTACAACAAGCAGTGAGATTAGATTGTGATAGTCAAAGTGCAATCTTCCTGGCAAAGAACCCAGCTTATCATTCAAAGACAAATCATATTGATGTTCAGTATCACTTTGTGAGAGACATGGTTGAGGAAAATAAGGTGTTGCTGGAAAAGGCTGAGACTTTGAAGAATGTTGCAGATTCATTGACAAAGTCTATGAGCACATAAAATTTTTCCTGGTGTATAGTAACAATGGGCATTGTTGCCCATTGTTGACTATATAATCCCCTATACCCCTGGATGCAAATAAAACAACAAGTGGGAGAATGTTGGGTAGGTGTTATATTCTTTGCATGTGTGTGTGTGCACGCGCATCAGATATGATAACTGCGTCTGATGATTCCTCTAGTAGGGTTCTGTGTGTCGTGTGCATGGGCACTTTCTTAGGGGGGTCCCAGGGGGGGGAAGGTATGCCCCCCTTGGTTACACATAGCGTTCGGGGCAGTGCCCCAAAATTGTTTTTTGGGTGGTTTTTGCTATTTTTAGCGGATTTTGTTGTTTTTAGCAGTTTACTAAAAATAATCCCGATTTTAGGGATTAGGGTTTTGGTATCTACGGAATACTTAAAAAAATTGTATATATTGTATAGTGAATGGTGAAATACGAGATAATGAATATAATAAAGGTTTTCCTGGTTGAGGGTTTCTGGTATAAAATCTCCGTGTACTCTATGTATGAGTCATTGATTAAATTCTATTTTGCTTAAGAATCTATATGCATTGCTTTCCTTCATAGGTTTAAAACTTACAATCAGGACACCTGAAGAAGGATTGTTGGAAGCGACAACAATACTCCAAATAAGACCCTCCAAAGGAGATGAAGGAAGCAAATGCAACCGAAACAGGTTCAACAACAGATTCATGTATGACTGATGAAGTTTTATCAATTGGTATTGGTTCACGTCATGATCAACAATGGTTATTAAATTTTGGTGCTTCAAATCACATGCGTCTTCATAGACACTGGTTTATTACTTACCAGTCTATAGATGATGGAATAGTTTACATGGGAAATGATATATCATGTAAAGTTGTGGGAATTGGTAGCATTCAAATTAAGATGTTTGATGGAATTGTTAAAATACTAACCAATGTGAGACATGTACCTGAGCTTAGGAAGAACCTAATTTCTTTGGGAGTCTTAGACACTGGAGGATATAAGAGTATTGTTCAAGGTGGAGTTATGAAAGTTTACAAAGGAATCCTACTAGTTATGAAAGAGAAGAAGGTTGGTAACCTATTTCTGTTGGAAGGAAGAATTAAATGAGATCACGCGACAACGGTATCCGAGAAAGACAATGACTTTGTTTGACTATGGCATGAACGGTTGGGCCATATGAACGAACAAGGATTGAAGGTATTAACTGATCGCAAGTTACTTCCTAGTCTAAAGTTTGTAAAGTTAGATTTCTGTAAGCACTATATTTATGGAAAACATAATAGGCAGAGATTTAAAATCGAAAGACACACCAGTGAAGGAATCCTTGATTATATTCATTTTGATGTTTGGGGGCCATCCCCTAATATTTCATGTGGAGGATCATCATACTTTGTTACTTTTATAGATGATTTCTCTAGGAAGGTGTGGATGTATATGTTGAAAAGTAAGGCTAATGTATTTACAGTTTTCAAGCAATTTAGAGATTTAGTGGAAAAGAGCACTGGTAGATCTATTAAATGTTTAAGAACTGATTATGGTGGTGAATTTACGTCAATGGAATTTGAGAACTATTGTAAGGAGTTTGGGATTGATAGGCATAAAACTACTTCCTATACTCCTCAGCAAAATGGAGTTGTTGAATGCATGAACATGACTCTTTTAGAGATAGCAAGGAGTATGCTTAGTAACGCCAATTTGCAGTAGCAACTATGGGCAGAAGCAGTAACTACATCTTGCTATCTCATGAATGGATCACCATCAACAACAATAGAGTGCAATATTCCTAAAGAGGTATGGAAAGGCCACCCTTGTAATTATTCCAAACTTAAAGGTTTTGGTTGTGAATCCTATGCTTTAATTCCGAAACATAAGCATTCTAAATTAAATCCAAAATAAAAAAAAAGGCTTATCTTTGTTGGATATGGTGATGGTATTAAGAGGTACATGTTGTGGGATCCTACTGCCCACAAGATCACCATTAACAGAGATGTAATATTTGATGAATCATCTCTCATCAAATCAAATGTAGATGTTCAAATAAAACAGGAAGAAGCACCAAAGTATCAACAAATTCAGTTTGAAACTAATGAAGGTGAACATGAACAAGTTTCAGAAGATGTTCATGAAGAGTCTCCCTCTGCAGAGGAAGACATGGTTAATGATGACAGTCAAAAGATTGTGGATGAGCCACAAACTTCCCTAAGGAGGTCTACATGGGTCAGAAATCTTCCAAGAAGGTATGATGATTTTGTTCCATCAGTTTCTTTAAGTACTAATGATGATGAACCTTCGTGCTATCAGGAAGTGTGAAGGGTTCTAATAGTGATAAATGGAAAGAAGCGATGAAGGATGAAATGAAGGAATTAGAGAGGAATGCTACATAAGACCTGGTAGAACTTCCAAGAGACAGAAAAAATGTAGGTTGCAAGTGGGTCTACAAGCTGAAGAAGGGTGTTGATGATAAGGTGGAAAGGTACAAAGCAAGGCTGGTTGCGAAAGGATATTCTGAGGAAGAAGGTATTGACTTTCATGATATTTTTTCACCATTTGTAAAGACTATTTCAATTTGAATTGTGTTAACATTAGTTGCATTGCTTGATTTAGAGTTGGAGCAACTAGATGTTAAAACTTCTTTCTTACATGGAGATTTGGATGAGGAAATTTACATGGAACAACCTGAAGGGTTCGTTCAAAATCGCAACAAGAAATTTGTTTGGAGGCTCAAGAAATCATTGTATGGTCTGAGGCAATCGCCCAGACAATGGTACAAGAAATTTGACTCTTTCATCGTGAGCCATAATTATACAAGGAGTGAGTATGATCATTGTGTCTACTTTAAGAAATTGAATAATGACATATTCATTATCTTAGTATTGTATGTCGACGATATGCTTTTAGCAAGAAAAAGAATAACTGAGATCAATAGGTTAAAGGCTCATATGGCTAGGACGTTCGATATGAAAGATATAAGAGCAACAAGGCAGATTTTGGGTATGGAGATATTCAGAGACAGGAGGAATGGTAGTGAAATAAAAAAAAGAGATAATAATAATAATCTATTTTTAAGGTTATCCCTAAGTGAAACATCAATTATCAATTAATGTATGAGACCCCCTTGTTTATGGGACAAGACTCTACACAACCATTTAATAACTTAAATCTACATAAATGTATATACCCTACCTCTTTATATTAAACACCCCTTAAAATTTATTTTTCATTCTTTTCTACAACTTAACTTAATACACAGAGTGAGTTTTAAATCTACAATTTAATACACATAGAATTGAATTTTGGAAGAGCAGACATTGCACAAGATTCACACACAATAATAATATATTGTAATACTCTCTTACACTTGGATACATTATATATATAGTTGGAGTGAGATCTAACTGATCCCAATCTTAGAGGGAGAGGTTGAGAGAATCTCTCAACATCCTCCAACAACCCAATCCAATCCCTAGACTCTAGGATGCATCATAATGAGGCATTATCTCTAACACCCCCCCTTAATGCCTACATTACACAACATAAAAAAAAGTTACAACACAATTTTTGTCATATATGTCTCACTGGTCCTCATACGCAGTTACACCCATCTCTGAATTTCATAGACACGCTCTTTCTCTTCCATCATCTTCGAGCTACCACTTCATACAGCACAAATACAACTGCTTCCAACCATCTTTGACGTTCTTGTAGAACTGATGCTTCTCGACCTTCCGAAGGACAATCTTGATACTGAACCATTTTATGGATACACTTCCATCTGTAAAATCCCTCCGAAGAGAAAATTTTGACAGTTATATAGGACAATGATCTAAGTACAAAATGTTTTCAGCAGAGAATCTTACAATTGACCTTTCTCTTGTAGTGATTGGCAATTCTAGACATACTTCGAAAAATAGTCTAGGAATCAATCATACATTCTGATCAATATCATTACAAATATAAAAATCACAATAACACTCTGAACACCATGAATTACAGTTCTTCTCTACAGCCAACAATACCAAACAACACATTGACAACGGCTTTCTAAATCTTTGAAACAACAGCGATCTTTATCTCAGATCCTCCTTCACGCACAACATATATCGTCTCTCCTTCATGCAGACATCCACGGTCAGTTCCTCCCTCGGCTTGCGATGGTTGATCCCTTTTCCAGCAAACAGATGCGTCTCATGACTCCTTCCAGCGAATAGATCCGTCAAGGAGATGCGATATGGCGTAGAGTTTGACAGCAGCAAATCCTTATTTCAGATTAGTTCACGGCTTTCCTCTTCACAGGGAAGTTATTAAATAGCGGCAGCTATTTTCTTGCACAGTGGATTTGGTCACGCGATGATCTGACGACCTTTTCAACGTTTGCTGACTGCAGCTACAGCACGACCTTTTATACTAGGTGACTCTTCATTTCAATTGATTGAGCTCTTTTAATTTGGGAATTATGATGGACGACCTGCTCAATGGAGAAATTAAAAATGGCGGATCTTCTGAACCTGACAGCAGAGTAGAATGGCTCTCTTCACACATTCATGGCTCATTTCTATAAATTATACTGCGCAATACTGAAATTCTCTGCCAATTCTCAATGAAATCTAGCAAATGAGCCTTGATCCCTCGACGCCTATCACTGAATAGATGCAGGCAACAACAGACAGATCTGGGATGGACTTCTCACGTCCTCTGCCTCTTGACTTCGGTGACTGTTCTGCACGGCAGCAAGGTGGTTCTTCTCTTCTATGCTAGCTGCAGAAAGTGCACGCAATTTCTAGATCCTTTCAATGCTATGATTGCACAACAGCAATTTAAATTCACACAGGTACAGAAATCTTCACACAACGCACATGAACAAACAAATGATAATTCACTCTCCTACGCTAACAATGTACAAAAGATTAACTCTCAATTCTTTTCATATTCCAGCCCCTCTCGTGAGAGAGTCAAGGCTGTCCTTGCTCTGATACCAAATTGAATTTTGGAAGAGCAGACATTGCACAAGATTCACACACAATAATAATATATTGTAATACTCTCTTACACTTGGATACATTATATATATAGTTGGAGTGAGATCTAACTGATCCCAATCTTAGAGGGAGAGGTTGAGAGAATCTCTCAACATCCTCCAACAACCCAATCCAATCCCTAGACTCTAGGATGCATCATAATGAGGCATTATCTCTAACATGAGTTTTAAATTTAACAAATCACAATAGCTCTCGACTCTGAACAACCAAGTGTGGTTAACCTCATTTATGTGTAGTTCCTCTATTGAGAATGAAATGACCATGTTTTCCTTGCGCTTTCTGTCAAAATATTTGGGATTACAACATCTTTTCATTCTTTCTATATCAACAGGTTCAGTATTATGACATGTTTTTTGTGGGTTTCAGCATGCAGACTTACGATTATACGAGTTACAGGATGCAGTTCGTTTGAATTTTTTTTTGCTTAATAAATTTATTGGGATTACGGCATGTCTTTGTTAATTCTAACTAAACATGTTTAGGTTTATCATATGTTTTTTTGGGTTTTCGATTCTCTAGTCTTTAGACGGGTTTTTTAATAGGGTTTTGACATTTTTCTGCATTTAAACGGGTTTTGATACATGTGAGTATTTAGACTAATGATTAAAATACACGTGTTTTGACCTTTTAAAAGTAAATTTATGATTAAAATTATGTATTAATTAAAATTATTTTAATATAATAAATATTTTTTAATTTTTATATTAATTATACTTTTGTTTAAGTTATTTATGATTTATTGATAGATAACTAAGATTTAATCGTTGATACTTGCGAGTATTTACACTAATGGTTAAGATATGCGTGTTTTGAACCCTTAAACGTAAATTTATGATTAAAGTTATACATTACTTCAAATTATTTTAATATAATATGTATTTTTTAATTTTTAAATTAATTATACATTTGTTCTTTGTTTAAGTTATTTATGATTTATCGATAGATAACCAAGATTTATTCGTAGATATTTAAAAATATATATATATTTTTAAATATATAATTAAAACTTAAATATATATTAATATGAGTTTATTAATATATAATTAGGTTATAAAAAAATGTTTAGATTAATTGAGGTTTCTTAATGTCAAAGCACGTGTGTTTAAGTTATTTAAAGCTTATTACTGCATATAAGCATGTTTTAATTGACATATAATTAAAATCTTGTTTCATTGTTTTACTTTTGTTAAGTTTTACATACTAAGTTGCTAGAAAGAGTCTTAAAAAAACTAATAATTATCATGTTAAAATTAATCATCAATAATATTTAATCATTAATTATTATTTATAGATAGTTAATTTATGAAGATATTAAAAATAAAACCATTTTACTTTTAAGATTTTCTTGACAATATTAAAACATATTATTGAATAAAAAAATAATTAAATCATAATTTTAGTTGTAATAATTTATTAATAATTAATTTTAAAATTAAATGAATAACATATTAATATAATTTATATAAATAAATATCGTTTGTCATTAATTTCAAAATAATAACTTATCAACTAATATTTAATTTTAAAATATGATATATTATACCTATAATTAGTTGACTTCATATTAATATGTCTTTTGATTATAAATTTTCACATCATCTCTATTGTTCGAACTAGAGAACTAAAAATATTATTTTTTATATAATAAAAAAACCTTATATGTCATCATCTCATTTGAGAATAGATTCGAAGTCTGATTGCCAACTTCTCTATTACCAATGTTTTAAATGTTTAGATTTCAAAATTTTTGAGCATCGACGCTCTTTTTTAATGTTTTTATTATTTCTATTTTTATTGAAATGTTCACATGCCGAAAGTTTTGAGCATTGGCACTCTTTTTGAGGTACTTGAATAGATCTGACAGTTTAAATGTTTACATAGTGTGAGACCCTTAAACAGTCCTGACAACTTAAATTTTTACATAGCACGAGGCCCTTAAACAAGCCTGACAACCTTAAATGTTTACGTAAATAGGCTTGTCACAATACATTTTTCCTCGAATGTTTCCATACAATGTTGTAGTGAATTTGGACAATATTGTTGTACACCACCACTCACATAGTCATCATATGTTTCATATTTCTTTCATGCTTGGAATTCAATTTAGTCATCGTAGAAGATACACATATTATTTACTGGTTCATTGGTTTCTACTTGTTCGTTGGTTTGTTGGTTCGTTGGTTGCTTCTTGTTGTTGTTTAGTTCAACTTTGCAAGGTTTAGGTCCTGCACCTGCAGTTGGAACTGTTGGGGCTTGCTTCTTGCTTTTGTTTGCTTCAACTTTTCAAGGTTGGAGTCTTGCACTCGCAGTTGGAGCTATTTTTTCACTTTGCAGCGTTCAAGTCCCACACCCACAATTGGACCTACGATTCCGTCGTTCATCATTGACGAGTAAGTTTTGATACCATATTTTCATTCATATTCATTCTTTGTTCTTTTTTGTTTACAGTTTGCAAGTAATAATGTTTAAGTATTTCCACTCACATGGTCATCATATGTTTCATATTTCTTCTATGCTTGGAATGCAATTTAGTCATCATTGAAGATACATATATTCTTTACTGGTTCACTGGTTCGTTGGTTCCTGCTTCTTGTTGTTTGGTTCAAATTTGCAGGGTTGAGGCCCTGCACCTAAAGGGAACCCCAAGGTTGGAGGAATGGGGCATGACAACATAAAGGGAACCCCAAGGTTGGGAGCATTGGTCCCAAGGGGCACACCAATTGAGATCTCATGGGTTCTTTGGGCGACCAAGTCCATGAAGGGGCACAATGATTCATTGAACATGGGTTTGCAAAGGGGCCTAGCACCCCCAAAGGACCCAACAATTTGCATGGTGACGTTTAGAGAGCCTGTAAGAAAACAAGGGTACACAACCAAGAAGGAAACAAGTTTTGGTAAGACTTGGAGAGAGTTAACTCTGTGATTCTAAGTAAAATGAAGAGAAGGAGCTCCCTGAAGGAGCCAAGTCGCTCCACACTGAGAGGAATTATGATAAATTGAGGAGGAGGGTTCGATGGACATAAAGAGGAGAAATTCTCTTGGGAATATTTTGGCTAAGTATGGAAAACGTAGGTATGTCGAGGCATGTCGGAGACATAACCAAAATCTATGAGGTCTATGGAAAAAAAGAGGCAAAGTCTATGGAAATGAAGAGACAACAAGACTACGGTTGGAGGCATGTCTTAGGTGCACTGTAGTTGGCAATGAAGATGGTTGTGACAAAGAATCTTTTGGTGACAGATTTGTTTATGAATGTCTTGGTGAGGTGAGGCGAGTCGTTTGACTCTGCCTTGCTATAAAACAAACCGATAGTGCTCATGTTGTAATTAGTTTTCTATAACAAAGAATTTGTTGGGTTTTAGGCATAGTTCATTCTTCCCACACTATATCTATGTTTCTCTTGTATGTTTCATTTGTTCCAGTGTCGATCTCTTCAATGAATGCTTAAATAAGACTAAGTGTTAAAGAAGTTGATGAATGTCTAAGTAAGCAAGAGTTTCATTAGAGTAGGAGTGTGACTCGTCGGTATCCTAGAACAGAGTATGGGTATGCTCTAGGTGAAGAGGCATAGTCCAGACGAAGTATTCTTGGTGTGCTAAGAAACCAAGTAAGAACCATCGTGGTGTCACACACTCTCAGGAGATGAACAATCACAAGATTCGTTCATGCGTCCTGTAATGCCATGACACTTATCACTATATCCCTCGTCGTACGTGGGAATATCGACACAAAATTTATATTTTGATGTTGCATGTGGAAGGATTTGCATGTGATGTCCATCTTTCCCATATTGCCTTTTTTCAAATCCTAGGTTGTCATTGTTGATTTATTGTTCATTGCGTTTGTTTATATTTTAAATAAAGTTATTATGGTTTCATATATACATTATTTGAATAAATAAAATTACAATTTATTATTGTCTCATATATGCATTACTTGAATGAATAAAATTACTATTTATTATATTTACCACAATGAATCGGGTTTTCACATGAATATTTATTTGAGAGCGGCGTTACCATTTGCACCAGAAACATTATTGACATTTGAAGTCTTGACTTAATATATCACAAAAATTCCACATTGTTAGTATTATATAAACCATTTCATTTTACAATTTGAACTTCCATTTATCATATAGTATGTCTTTATGGTCTTCTATATATTTACATAACACAATAATTTATAAGTAGATATTGATAATTTATTTCAAGGTTATAAAGCTCATGAATTTCACATTGTTATGATTTCAATATGTTATTTATATAATTATATGTGGATATGAAAGATAACAATCATTCCTTCGAACCATCCAAACTATAATAAAATAATATACATAATATACATATTACTTATTTTCAAAAAAAAAAATGCACACTAATAAATAATAAACTATGCAAATCTAAAAAGTCCGAAGAGTCCCTCCATATTGACCATGAGGTTCTTTAGAATGGTAACTAGGAAAGGGGTATCATTAGTGATACGGAGATGGGTGATCCTTGATTTCCTTTCGGAGCACTAGAATAAGATCTTCCTTTATATTCATAAATTTTAGAAAGCTCTTGTTTTATTCATATAACGTATATTGGAATGAGTTATAAAATTTTTGTATATATGGATTCATTTTAGGTTTTGAGTTTCATTAATTATGAATTATCAAGTTTATTCTAATCAAAGTATTAATAAGAAGTCGATAATATCATTTTTTAACCATTATATTAATAAATAAATATTAATTTTTTATATAAATGTGGTTAGTAAGAGCCATGTTTTTTTAAATTTTAATTTATATATATATATATATATATATATATATATATATATATATATATATATATATATATATATAATCTATTAGATATTATTGTTGTTTTTGGTAAGTAAGAACTATATATTATTTGTTATGAACAAAAAATACAGTATCATCCTGAGATCGAGTTTCTTGAGTGTTGAGTTGTCTCTAAGGAAAATCAATTCAGACTGATAGATAGACTAGATAAACTTGTGAAAATTAGACATATTTGTCTGAATCGTCCCATGAGGAAATCGATTTGGCCTATCCATGCATTTAAACTGTATATAAAAAAAGCTTATACAATGACCCAGGCAACGCCTATCGACTAATAGACCCACAAAATAGACTTTTCTAAACTCCAACAGCCTAAACATAACGTCCCAAAAGAAACTAACAATTGTCAAAAGAAAGCATGCATGCTGACACCTGTACGCCTGTCGACTGTCATGGTATCTGGTGGGCGTGCATGGCCTCATCTTCCGTTGTGCGTGTGCCATGCATGGTGTCGTGCTTGTCCTCGACCGCTTGTGCACCTTCAACCCTGCCGTGTTCATCGTCCCCATGGAATTCTGGAACAAAAACAACTCGTGGAGATGCGGGGGCGTTGATGCCCGAGTCAGGAGGATGCATGGAGCGGAGCAGAGCCAAGAGTAGAGATTCAATTTTCTCTACTCGTCGGTCTAGGTGTTCCATCCTAAACCGGAAGTCATCAATGTCCTTCTGGACGACAAAGACCAAGTCCTAGAGAATTAAAATTGAATCTTAGATACCTGGGGACGAAACATAGACCTGCTGGATCCACGCTTGGTTATGGGACACCGCCAAGTGGAATTTTTCTGAGTGCTCTTTACAATCTTCTAGCAAGTGCACAGAGACTTGCGACGAGGGTGGGCGAAGGAGAGAAGGGTGGTAGACTGGAGGGACGTACCAACGTTGACTGTGAGGTCAAGGCCAGGTCGAGGAGTAGTCTAGGAGAAAATCCAAGAGATTTCCCTTGGTGATAAAGTCATTCAACGTGGCAATCCCATGGCTAGGACAAAGGTGGAAGGCCAGCTTGGTCTGGTGAGCAGTGAGTTGAGTATGGAGGCGAGGCGCTGTGTGAGGGAGCGAAGGAGGGAGGGTTCTTGCTAGCCATGGTCGCTTGGTTTTGGTACCAGAGGGCACCTCTCTTTGGCTTCCCTCGTTGGTGAGGCATAGCCTGACTAGAGAGAGGTAGAGGCAGAAAATCGAACAAAACGAACCAGGTAAGCACTAGAGAGGGCGAGTGAGAGAAAAAATTGCAGGAAGGGGAGGGCGATACAAGCCAAGTATGGGAATGGGCGTCATGATAAGAAGAACAAAGGAGAGTAAAGGTGCACGAGTGCAAGAGGAGCGGGCATTGTACAAGCTTCATAGCTAGGACGGGAGGCCATCTCTGAGAACATTGGAGCATTTAGTTGAGGGTGCGATGAAATGTATGTTTGCAACAATCATAAGGAGGTATTAAAAGCAGAAGGGATCAACAGGTGTCGTCATGTGGATTGAGGCGAGGTGGTGGGAACGAAGCTCCTTCCTAAATGCGTGGAGCGCACTAACACCCCATCCAAAATACTATATATTAATTTTAAAATAAAAAAGACAAATGTGGTGCGTTTTTTTTAGCAATAAAGATGGGTATGTATAAGCAACTTAGGTTTGTAAGAAGGCAATATGGTCTTAAATATTGTGTGCATACATTGGAATGATCTATGTATTCATGATTTTTTAATATGAGACAAAGTACAAGAAACTCACTAGTTATATGCTACTTCATTGAAGAGGCAGTGGAATCCAACAATGTTTTTATGTGTTACTTCATTAGAAAGGTAGTGAAATTTAATAATGCGTTATTTTATATATATATATATATATATATATATTATGTTTATTTTCATCAATTCTGAAAAAATCTTAAGATATGTTTAATAATACAAATTGATCTAACCAAATATTAATATAAATTTTATCTTTTATCTTAATTATTTATTTATCTTAGTTATTTATTGAAAATTGTAACAACTTATGTGTAATCTATCATACTTGATATTTAATATCAAATATTTTAAATTATCTTTAATTTAATATCATAAAACTCTTAAATTAAAACTAAAACAAAAATTAAAAAATTCACGATATACATAATTCTATTATCTTATCTTACATTTACATACGGGGATTTTTACATTAAAGAAAATCATTTATTATTTTGGAATAATTTTGTATGGGTGTGAATGTGACTGTACACCCCCTTTCTTTATGAGATAGTACATATGGTTAAACTTAAACTTGAGATTTAGTCTTTGATTATCTATTAGCACAGCTGTTAACTCATGGCTGGTGAATGTCGAAAGGTGGTTGTTAAACTTCCCGCTTAGTTAAAAAAACCTTAATTAACACAAAAATCCGTTTATATTTTTTAATTAGGTAAACATGGCAATAAGTTAGTGAATACAGTAATTTTTATACACCATTAGGTAAATGTAAAAAAGTAAACATATAAACGGATGTCTTTATAACAGCTCGGAAGTTAATGGATGAAATCAGAGACATTCATTTATTGTGATGACTAAGAATATTCTAGGCATATTTAATCTCATCCATAGAAAATGTATTAAGAACTAAAAACCTATTAAATGTGCCCATTGTCAATAGGTATACGCCTTTCGGTGTAATTAATATTATTGGTCGGCTATCACAGGTAAATTATCCCAGGTAAATTAAACCAATTTCGGCTATCAAAGGTAAAGATTATCCCAGGTAAATTAAACCATAAATGTTAAACCTAAATAATGATCGGTAAACCTAAATTGCAAACTAATGGCGTAAATGATCGATATAACTAATTGCAAATTGTAAAACCATTTTTAACAATGAATAAAACCATTTTACAGCATAGTAATGCCCATGGAGCCCTTGGAGAGAGTCATAATGCCCATCCTCGTAATGCCCAGAACTGTAAACAATAATTCAAAATGGAGATTATGAACTAAATAATGATCGGTAAACCTAAATTGCAAACTAATGGCGTAAATGATCGGTAAAACTAATTGCAAATTGTAAACCTAAAACCATTTTACAGCATCGATCCACATATAGTAATACAGAAAATATGGTGGTTTTGAATTGTCTGTTAAAACTGGTGTATGGTTTATGTAGATCTAATGTGAACAATATATGTTTTTTTAGATGTTTAAAAAAACATTATTGTTATTATCTGTTTAAATCATTCAACCAAATCTTAATCGAATGTTTTAATATATTACAATCTTACGATTTTGTTAAGATATAAGCTGAGGATTTCTTACAATTTTGTTAGGATACAAGCTAAGGATATTTGGTTATTAAATGAATGCCTTTGTATCTATTTGAGGGAATGCTTAAACTGTGCATAAATATTGAGAATTTAATAATTTGATTTGCTATGAACATTTGATTCCAAAATTAAGGTTACGGTTCTCTTCGGTTATGATATTTACTCATATTGAATTCTGCACTTCATCAATAGTGATTCAGTGTATGGGAAATACCTATTACAATTTTTCTTATATTTCAGAAACTTTATTCAGCAGTATCGCTTTTCTGTAGAAAAGTAAAAATCTCAATCTCAAAACCGCTTTTCCTTCTCTTTTCTATTCATGGTTAAATTATTTCATTTTCGAATACTTCAAATTGAGGGCATGCTTTCATTGCAGAATAAATTAGATTGAGGGCGCGAGGAAAATTAAAAAGTAAAACTCAAAGGTGCCAACAAATAAAATTATAAATAGACATTGGTATCCTACTGTGGGATTTTGATTCCAGGATTCCAAGATTTTAGTGTGAACTTAGATTTTGAAAAGAAAAATCATCTTTGGATATTATGCAATTGTTATATCAGATTTCATGAATGCAATTGCAAATTTTACCCTTAATTGAGTTACAACTTTCAAGAAATAAAGAAATATATGGATCATAAAACACAGTCGTAGGAATGCAAGGCAACAGTTATATGGATCGGAAAACATAGTCATAGACAAAAAGGAAAAGCAAAAGGCTGAGTGGAGCCCGTGGAGAGAATCATAATGCCCATAACCGTAAACAATAATTCAAAATGGTGATTCTGAAAGAAGTCAAGCTCAAGAAATTCAAATGGAATAAGAAATAAGACAACGACCCATAGAAAATGGCATAGGCAGTTTATATTGTGCAGGTATAATTTATAATTTAAACTATTGTGCAGGTATAATTTTTTGAATACATACCTGTTCCAGAAAAAGCCGTCGAGTTAGATAATCAAATGCTCGTGCAAGACTGATGTTGCCACCTTTGAGATGAGGGCGGAGATACTGAAGAGACCTGCACATATACATTAGGAAAACATTAGCGTGCAAGCGGTTGTGTCTAACATGCATGCGGTTGTCAATAAATTTTAAACACTGTGATTCTTACATAGCGATGATCCCCACTGTAATACCGACTGTTTTGGCCAGAATGTTTGAGCACAGATCGCACTGTAATTCTTTACTGTAATCCTTCTTTTCGCTGCATGCGACTGAGTCTAAATAAAAAACTTCAATTGGAAAACATTTACAGAATGGGTGGCTCAGAGAATGCGTATGGGTCGCTCAGAGAATGTGTGGTCGTTCAAGTCGCACGTGCATGCGGCTATCTATTAAACACCCTTCCACGTGGGTGCATGCATGTCATTCTGTGTAATGTGTGGAGGTCGTGGCATGCATACATATTAATCATTGAACGTGTCAATTATATATGCACATAGTAATTTTTTAAGTATTCTTAGGTAAATGTAAAAAAGTAAACATGTTAACGGATGTCTTTATAAATGCAAGGAAGTTATGAGCAATAAATACGGTTCATTGATTTTGGAGGACGACTAAGAATATGCCAACATCTTGAATGTGTATCCATCAGATTAGGGTTTAAAGTTAAATTAGGTTAAAAGATCATTAATTCTACCCATTGCCAATAGGTGTACGCCTATCGGCATAATATTCATATCTTGATGGATGACCAGTTAATTTATTTTATATTAGAAAACATCAAAAAAAAATTATTTTAATTTCAAATCCACTAACATGTGAAACATCACATGTCTTGAGTTTTGAGTTGTGAACAAGGTCGAACAACATCTTCATAAAGTGGAAAATGAAAGTCATGATAGGTGTGAAGAAGGTCGAACAACTTCTTCATAAAGTGGAAAATGAAAGTCATGATAGGTGTGAAGAAGGTCCAACAACATCATCATAAAGTGGAAAATGAAAGTCATCACAGGTCTTGATGTGAAACATCATAGGCTTGAGTTGTGAACAAGGTCCACCAACATCTTCATAAAATGGAAAATGAAAGTCATCACGGGTCTTGATGTGAAACATCACAAGGCCTTGAGTTGTGAACAAGGTTCAACAACATCTTCATAAAGTGGAAAATGAAAGTCATCACAAGTCTTGATGTGAAACATCACAGGCCTTGAGTTGTGAACAAGGTCCAACAACATCTTCATAAAGTGGNTGTGAAACATCACAGGGCTTGAGTTATGAACAAGGTCCACCAACATCTTCATAAAATGGAAAATGAAAGTCATCATGAGTCTTGATGTGAAACATCACAAGGCCTTGAGTTGTGAACAAGGTTCAACAACATCTTCATAAAGTGGAAAATGAAAGTCATCACAAGTCTTGATGTGAAACATCACAGGCCTTGAGTTGTGAACAAGGTCCAACAACATCTTCATAAAGTGGAAAATGAAAGTCATCACAGGTCTTGATGTGAAACATCACAGGCCTTGAGTTGTGAAGAAGGTCTAACACCATCTTCATAAAGTGGAAAATGAAAGTCATCACAAGTCTTGATGTGAAACATCACAGGTCTTCAATTGTAAACAAGGTCCAACAACATCTTCATAAAGTGGAAAATGAAAGTTAAATAAAAAGAAAGCAATTGTAAACAAGGTCCAACAACATCTTCATAAAGTAGAAAATGAAAGTTAAATCAGAAAAAAGATTGGAGAGAATCATTGCAACCGACAAGTTGTTTCTCTAGGATGGTTGTTTATTTTGCAAAGACACATCAAACCCACTAACATGTCTTTGGTTGTGAGGATGATCCAACACGATCTTCGGATTGTGATAAGCTCGAAAAGTAAAGTTAAATCCCAAGAAAGATTGGAGAGAATTATTACAACCAACCAATTATTTTTAACAAATTATATTTGTGTAATGGTTGTTTATCTGCAAAGACGCATCAAATTTTTAGTTTTTCTTATTTTTAATTTAGTGATTTTGACTAAAGGGTGACATAATTTTTAATGTCCTATTTATTTGTGACATCTGGAATATATTTTGAGTAGTTATTTCACTATTAAAATCTACATAAATATATATATTATATTACAATTTGACATAATTTTTGATGTCTTATTTATTTGGGACATCAAGAATTTATTTTGAATAGTTATTTGATTATTAAAATTTATATAGTATACATATTTTATCAAGTTTTAGATTTGAATTTATAATTTTTAAAAGAAATATATATTCTTAATCATTAAATTTTACTGAATATTACATTTACTAATAAAATTTTAATTATAAATTTATTTTTTATTTATAAGAAAAAATGATTTGATTCTTCTCTTAAAAAAAATTAGATTAAAACAAAGTATATATATATATAGCTTGAGAAAGATTACAACGAACAGACTATATGTAACTTGAGAAAGTTTACAACCTCCATAGCAGCTCACGGGATTGCAACCAATAACCTGTACAGATTAAACCAAATTGCCAACCTAACTATCAGTCCAGGCTTTTACTTGTGCAATTGTTACCCAAAAATGTTTGTCGGAAAGGATTGAAATGTAATGTATGAAGAATAGATCGGGACTTTAAAGAACTAGACAAGGCTTGAACTTTACTCTATGAAACAGAGATGGCGACGCTGAAAAACCTTCCGAGAAAATTGACGACGACGAGACAGACAATTTTGATGTCTTTACAACGATTTCAATCGTGTAAAGACGACGAATAATATAAAGTTGCGGGTCAAAACATGAATCTGGACACCATCACGTGATAACTCTTCTTACCAGTTCCGGACAAAACTAAAAATTATCTTCACGAATCTGCTGAAATTGTACGCTCGGAGCGAAAGAAACTGATTTAGAATATACTGCATACTAAAAGCTGATTGTT